>JAHQCQ010031147.1:0-33767 GCA_023539305.1 Ilex asprella | reverse complement strand
AAACAAAAACCCGTAAGAGGCGTAAATCAAAACGATGCACCTGCCCACGTTTATTATTATGGGAATTCACACACACAACCTTGTAAATTGAAAGCTAACATTTTAAAATGAGGAAAAAGAAAACTTGGACATTTTTTATGCCACATATGAATTGAGATTTAAGGAAAAAAACTGACAACACCATCATATTTGATGGAATTATAAAAAAAAATGAAAGTATTTGTCTATTTGATGGAATTGCAAAACTCAACTGTTGAATTCCCCCTTCTCAAGCAAGTAAAACATCACCGACCTTGACCAGAGAGTGATCAAATAAGTGAACCAAGTGAACTGAAGGTTCAATCACCATATAGTGAAATCAATAGCCACTAAAACATCTTGTGGGATTGGAATTGGGTGAGAGAGAGAGAGAGAGAGGCAAAAGTGTTTGAATCTGTTAACCATAAGTGATTCTAAGAGAGCATGTTATTATAACAGTCCAACTTGTCTTTTCATCTGTGTCGTGGCATGTGAAACATGTGAAAATGGGGAAGGCCTAAAGTGGTTCAACTCCTAACTTATTAATATTGTATAACTGATACATTTATTGTACATTTCATATTTGTGTGTTAGACGTTTGTGAAGAAGCCACAACATGGAAGATGAATGGTTCGTAACCAATGACTAAATGTTATATTTATTTCCTAGAGTTGGCACCATGTAAGAGTTATATATTAGTAATAGTTCTTCGATGAACAATAATATTGACTGTATAGGATTAGCTAAGGGTATAACTGAAAAATAAAAGTTTAGAATAGTAGTTCAATGGTCACAATTGCAAATAATATAGCATTAATGTTGTTCTTCTAACTCAAAAAGGGTATTATGGGCATTATTTATTTTACTAAGGCTATTATAGTCAATCAAAAAAATTTCACTTTTGTTAACATTTTATGGTAGTAAAGATTTTGGAGTTAAGAACATTTTTCCAATTTCTAGATTTTACTAGAATTGGTTACAAGATGAGCTATGGTACTTTTTTTGGGTCAAATTCTAATATTGCATATATATGTTAGGAAATTGCTCATTATAATTGGCTAATTCCGTGAAGTCACAATATAAATCTCAACTAGATCCATGGTCATGAAGCTACAAAATGAAGATTCAAAGCTAAAAAAGTGAAGAAGTCCAAGCTAAAAAGTCACATCATAATAATTTCTCAAGATCTTTCAATGCTTTAGGAAAGGTAAAGATCTTAGAAACCTGAAGGGACACTTGGTAGTTTTACTTTGCCTACTTAGTTTTTAATAAAATGGATTTAGAATGAATCCGTACATGACTCATAGAATTTTATTGAAAATACTTTTGGAACATCAAATGTTATTTTGAAAATATACATTGAGTTATGGATCGCCTCCTTGTTCAACAACACCCCTTAGTGCGTAATTAGGCAAAAAAATTTGCTTGGTTTTAGGGTCAAAACCCAATAGGGACTGCCCTCTTCTCACTGCCTATAAGTAGAGCGGTTTCTAAACAATTAGAAAAAAATTTGGAAAAAGGCTATGCAGTCGAGAGTGGATATGACTCGCTGACCACTCGAGTGGTCTTGCTGAGAAGGCTGATTAACCACTCTAGTGGTCCATGCTCAACTAAACTAGAATTGACCCTTGTCTCATTTCTATGACAACTGCCCTCTAATTGCTCGAACGGTTTTTCGAGAATGAGTTTTCTTGGGCAACAAATTGACTACATTTTCAAGGCCTATATATATGGGCATATCTTTTCAAACTAGAATAACTCTCCATAAGCCTCAAATAGCCTCTTATGTCATCTAGAGAGTCGAGAATAAACTCCAGCAATCCCTAAGCGACCAGGCCAAGTCCATCTAAATCTCATACTTTACCTTCAAATCAACAAGAAGAGAGAAATTTTGTAGAAACCCACTAAAGCCCATTGGTGTGTGAAGGATTAGATAAATAGATCTTGAGAGAATTCCTTGAAGATCAAATGAGGAGAACCTGATTCGATTTTAACGTTAGTACTCAAGACATTGCAGTGGCGATTCCGACGGGAAGATTAAAGGAGAAAAGCATCTAACCATGGACTTAGTTGAGGTATAAGATCTTGTAATCCTATTTTGAGTACAATGGATTAGGTTTATGTGGAGCAAAAGTGACCCCATTGTTTTTCTCGAGAAAGCTTTCACGTTAAATTGCCTTGTGTTGTGGTTGTTGTTGATTTACTTATTTTGCACACACACACATCATGTATTTGATGATATAATTGTTTGATTATTGAATTTTATATTATTATCAGTGTAGTTTGACAAGTGGTAGAAGGACTTGGAGGGATAAGAATGATGAATTTGCATTGATTGGTTGTTATTATTGAATTGGGCACCTTGCATCCACACATTCAATTAACGGTCTGTTCATCCAAAAGGGGTTCATTAAACTTAATGACATTAATCAGTTGGTAATTGTGGTCAATAGGTCTAAATTGGTGTATGTTTCTGCTTGAAGTGTAAAAGACCTATTCACCCCCTCTCCCTCTAGGTCTTACGTGATTTCACGTGTATAATCATATCGGAGACGATCGAACTACACTTCTTAGGTTTCTAAATGTAAAATCCTAGTTCTAGCCTATATTGCTTCTCAAAAGTATACATAATTTGGAGTCCTAATATTATAGGGCTAGGACATAGTTGGACCTCTATGTATAGCTATTTGATGTTTTCATTAAGAATGAAAAGAGAATATTTACCATAAATTTTCAGCAATTACATGCTTTGAGAATTGTGTGATGCAATTCAAACCCTAGGTGTGATGCCCAAAGAACCTTAGGAGAGATTCCTAGTCTATTCTTCTATTTTTCTTTTTCTATTTCTTTTTCTTCTTCTTCTTTCTGCAATTTTTCTAAGAGTATGCAAGTTCCAAACCCCAAAATCAGCCAACCATACAAGCTGGTTAATCAGTAAACTTTTGAGAAAATCCCGATTGTGGCTAAGATGCATTCTTTGACATATAAATACTAATAAGTCAGATTTTTCTCTCATTTTCACCTATTTCACTCCTAAAACACCTAAAACTTGAGAGAAAGAATACAAAACCATCATCCTTGTCATCTACTAGAGTCAATTAACTGGATCATTTAAATGTTTTACGTCCCTAATTGTCGGATTGCTGGGATTCAGCAGAGTGGTGGAGGTAAAACTTTCACAAGAATTTTTTCACTCAGACACTCATCAAACGGGTAGGACTTCTATCTCTCTCTCTCTCTCTTTCTCTCCCATACCATGACCAACACCGTCCCCACAAATGATCAGGTCACCTGCATTTCTTCGGTTTCAATATTCTCTACCCTTTCTATATTAATCTCAGTTCCCACTTTTTCACATCTTTTTTCCTTGCTTTTTTCTGGAAAGCTTTTACTATGGGTCCATTTGATTAGGAAGAAAATAATGATAGAAAATGAAAGTGATAGAAAGTGAAAGGAAAAAGAAAAGAAACTATGTTTTCTTGCATATATTTGGCTAGCAAGAAATATGTACAAGAAAAATTTGTAAATTTTTTTTTCTATAGTTTGAAAAGCAAGAAAGTTACAAGAATATCTTTGTAAATGTCAATATTACCCTTGATGTTTCTCGCGAAATAAGGGAAGATCTTGTGTATATAGGTAATGACCAACATGTAAGGAAACATGAGTAAAGTGGAAAACCAGATATTTCTCTTCAACTTTCACAGGAAATATTATTTCCTGCACAATCTGCGGGAAACAAGAACTGCAGTTTACTAGAAAATTTTGTGGGCCCGAGAATTTAGTTTCTAGTATTTTCAAACAAACTCCAAAAATTCTGGTTTTTTTTCCCTTTCTAGTACTTTCCGTCAATCTCTCGCTAACCAAACAAAGCCTATAGGAAAAACCATTAATCATCTATTTGAGATAGCAGTTGTTATCAAGGAAAATGATACTAGTGTTAGTAATAGCGATCAAGAAAGTGACAAACAAGTATCCAAGAAACGCCAAGGTCTCGGTCTTGATTGCCAAGCCCATGGGAGCAACAGGATTGAATCCATGGAAGTTGTTGAACCCTATGTTCAGGTTGCAGCAAGTGTGAATCACGTCCAAGGAAGCAATGATGTACAAGTTGACAAACAAACCATCTAGCCACCAAAACAAGGCTCTAGGCTGATAAAGTGAGGTCTACTCGTAACTCTCCTGTCACGAAATGTCAAAGACTCTAAGTTATGCAGCAAGTGCAGTGCATAACCCTCTTTATGCTGACCAACTCACTGAAACAAGGAAATGAATTAGTGATGCCCGTGTATGCATTGAGGTAAAGGCATCTCATTGAGTTGATAACTTCATTTGATCTCTATGTATGCCAATCTTATTTCCATTGAGGTCACAGTGAAGTACCCTTGGAGACCTAAACTATGCACCCACTGGCTACTGCCAAGTCTTTGGACATACATTGATGACTTGTTCAAAGGTTCCTCAACAAGTGGAACAAAAGCAACCAAATCAGTGGCAAACTGTTCAATCTAAAACTGCTATTAGAAAGGGGAAAGAAATTGCTTCCACAGTTAAGGTAATATTATCAAGAGAAAAGGATCCTGTTCAGATGCCACAACATGACACACATCTCGGTGGAATTAATGTCTTAAGAGAGGAGACTGAAAGCATCTCTGATCAAGCTGACCAGGTAATTACCTCCATTATATCCAATTGTGCTACTAAACAATGCAATGAGATCCTTCCTTCTTCTAATAGATTTATTTAGCTACTTGAAGAGCATCAAGACGTTAGGCCTGAGAATATAGAGGGTAACCTTAACTGTGATGAGCCAAATAATAGCACTACTAGTACAAATGTTTCTGACATAAAGCTGAGTGAGTTGGTAGGCAATAAGAAGAAAAAGAAGAAACTTAAGAAGAATCCACTACTTGCTGGTAATGCTAGGAATTCTGGGGTAAATATCCTCCAAAAAAAAATACATAATAAATTTTAATGATAAATTTTTCCTGTTGGAACATTGCCTCAGAAAAACAGGAAGAGGTAAGGAAGCTGATTAGAGATCAACAGTTGGATTTAATGGGAATTGTGGAAACAAAAGTAAGGGTTGTCAATAATGTAGCAATTAGAAGGTCTGTTATTGGACATTGGGACTCTCTTTTGACAATTATCAGAGCCGTGATCTGGGCAGAATATGGGTTCGATTGGATGGAAACCCTGAAATGTGCTACCAATGATGAAAGAGAGGAGATTTTTGCGGGACAACATATTACAACAAGACCCCATCCTTGCTTTTAAACCTTGGACCATCCTAGGGGATTTCAATGCTGTGAGAAGTCTTCAGGAAACCATGGGGGGCACCGATAAGTGGGATCAAAATATTTCTGATTTTGCTGGCTGCATTCAAGGGGCTGAGCTTAATGATCTCAGATTCTCTGGTATATACTTCACAAGGTGTAATAATAGAGGTGTCTATAGGTGCATAGTAAGGAAGATTGATAGAGTACTGATTAATGAAGCTTGAAATTTACAGTTCAGCTTATCTTGTGCTGAGTTTCTGACTGCTGGTTTACCTGGCCATAGTCCAATGACAGCTAAGCTTGGAGATATGCACAGAAAGAGGAGATGCCCCTTCAAGTTCTTCAACTTTATTGCTAGCAGAGGGGGATTTTGTGGATACAGTAAGCAAAGTATGGGACCAACCAGTGAGAGGATCTATGCAATACCAAGTGGTTGCTAAGCTTAAACACCCGAAGCTTGAATTTAAAAAGATGAATAAGTACCGGATTGAAGATGTTATCTTAAAAGCAAGGGCAGCCAGGGAGGAACTAGATGTTGTGCAGAGGAAATTGGATCACCAACCTATGAATAATGTACTCAGAACTCAATAGTTAGTGTTGCTGCAAAACCATATTCAAGCAACTAAAGTGGAGAAGGAGTTCATGAGACAAAAATCAAGAATCCAATGGCTCAAGGAGGGTGACCAGAACATTGTCTTTTTTTAAAAAAAACAATGGTTGCAAGAAGGAATAAAAACAAGATACTTGCTGTCACTAAGCAGGATGGTTCAGTTGCTGAAGAACCGGAGGAAGTAAAACAGGTAGTGGTGGAACACTATATAACTTTGTAGGGTAGTAGATCGCATGGTGTTCTTAATAAGGAGCAAGAAATCAGTAGAATTAACTACAGGAGGATCTCAAGTGAGCAAGCTGCATGCATGGCCAGGGAAGTTACAGAGGAAGAAATTAAGGAAGTGGCCTTTTCTATTCATCCAAACAAGGCCCCAGTGCCTGATAGTTACACTGGATGCTTCTATAGGAAAGCCTGGCCTATCATTGGTGAAGATGTTACAAGTGCTGTAAAGGACCTCTTTAACTCAGGATGTTTATTAAGGGAAATCAACAACACTATTATTGCCCCCAGTCCCTAAAACCCCGAATGAATGGGAGACTATAGGCCCATATCGGTTGCAATACCTTGTACAAGATCATATCTAAGGTCATAGCTAACCGAATTAAAGTTGTCTTACCTAACCTAATAAGCAACAACCCAGATGCTTTTGTTCTGTTAAGAGTATTAGAGTATTATTATGTGTAAATACTAGGTTGTATTAAGTATACCATATATAGGGTATACTCGTCCTTTGTACGAGTACAAGATAACTATAAATACAAGATGTTTGTGAGAGGTAGGCTATGTTTTTGACCACTCTCTACTTCTCTAATACTGTGTTATGTTAACTCTCTAAACTTAACATGGTATCAGAGCAATTAGATCAAAAAATTACTCTACAATTAATCCAATTAATCTTTCTTTTCTTGCGGAATAATATAATTAAACCATCAATTATTTATGTCTTCTTCCTCTCTCTTTCTTGTTCCGTCACTGGTACACCCATGGCCATACTTTTCATACTACATCAATACAATATTTATTTACCCCGAGAGCAAGAGAAAAGAAGGTCAAGAAAACTTGGGATCTTGGGTTTTCCTTGAAGATCTAGAGATCTAACTTGAAAATCTAGAGTTCTAAGGTAGGGTTCTTTTCCCTTCATATACATTAATGCATTCCAGGTTGAAATCAAGTCCATTTGCATGATACATGTTGGATCTATGATTTCCTTGCTACAAATCTTGATCAAATGTTAAATATACCTTGGATTTGTAAAACCTCATGCATTCAATTTTGAATATGGGTACCTTCCTTGCCATTTTACTTTGGGGGATTTTATGGAGTTATATACAAATGGTTTTGGATATTTGAGAGTTGTTTCATAAAATAAAAATATTGAGATTATGAAATTTCTATAACTTTTTGAAAATGCTGAAATTGAGGCTTAGTTTGGAAAGAGATTATGTGATCACCAAAACGGTGGCCTTTGGAAACTTGGTGTGCTTAATACGGACAGGAAAAGAAGTAGTAGCTAGTCCTTGGGGAGATTGGTGAATGGATAGTGTCATAGTGGATTTGAGTGATGGCATGTGCTGCATCACAAATTATACCATACTTGTCCCCCTTAAAAACAAGAAGCGCTTTGTGTTTCCTAGGGTAAAAGACCCTAACCTTGCACTGGATCTCAAGCGTAAACTTTATGGTGTTATGCTTATGATGTCAAATGATGTTTTACCGGGTCGATGTACTCATTTATGGTTTACATTATATCTTGTGGTTATGTTTTTTATTTGAAACTTTACACTAAATGTTCATACTAATTGAGAAATTATTGGCATGTGAAACCTTGTATATGTTTGAGAAATGAATATCTTACTGGGCCAGTTGTGCTCATACTTTAGAGTATGTTTGGTATAGGTTTATTTTTATTTTTATTTTTTTTCTTTATTTTAAAACAAATAGAAACACATAAGCAAAATTAAAAAAAAAAGTTTGGTAATTTTTTTTTTTTATAAACATGTAGCATGGTCTTTCAAAAACAGAAAACTAGTTTTTCTTGTTTTCTTAATCACAAAACAAAACATATCTAGTGACAGGGGAGGAAACATTTTCTTCGCGACCTCTCTCTCAATTCAATGTTTTTGTATCTCCATCACAAGAGTCACATGTCACACTTATCAAATGGATCTCAAAGATTTATATTTCGAGCGAAGAGAAAAATCAATAAATTTCTTTAAAAAACTCTAGACAGACACTAGAAACTCGATATGAGGCTTCGTTGAAGGTGATTTACATTGATGTTGCTAGAGAATCCAGATCCTGCATGCCAACAATCCTCTATGCATTCTCACATAGTCCCTCAACTAAATCGAGTAAAGACTTTTCTAGGAGGGGAACAATATGACCAATGAGACGTGAAAAGAGATTGTGAGCACACGAGATTGTCGCCTTGTCGGTGATGACTTTGGAGGGTTTAGATTTGAGCAAGTGGGCATTTGGAATGGAATTGATGGAAGAATGCTGACTATGGGGACCAATGGAAGTGAGGGGAGTAGTGGCAATGGAGTGGAAGGAGAATAAAGATTTTTGAGCAAGCAGTGGAATGACTTTGTATCTCCAATTCTTTTTCTTTTTCTTTTTTGTTTTATTAAAAACATAACCAATCATTTTTTTTGTTTCAAAATAAAATAAAACAAAAACTAAAAATAAAATGCAAAACCTTACTAACATTTTTGGGCATGCATCACGAGGCACAAGCAGGTGGATTGCTACATGGCAGTCTTTGGCTTGAAGGAATATCTTTCGGTTATACATTAGAAACTTGTAAAGGGATCAATGTTACATGAATCTGCGTTTGTTGCAGCTTGATACATTGTTGATGATTAAATTTTGTGGAATTGCTTATGTTTCATGGTACGTCTTGTGAAAGTAGGTTGAATGGTTGGCCACCGAGGTTGGTGGGCCTCCATTTGCCTCCCTAGTTTTAGGATTTATATCGTGATGAATGGATGATGTGGAAATTTAGTTTAGTTATGTTTATACAATACTTTCACAGGGTTGCTCTCACCATTGAGTTCTATGCTAGATTTTAAGACAAAACTCCACAAGATTTTCAAATAACAAGTTTGATTCAATCAAATAATTACACATACACAAATTTGTCATAACCTGGGGAGTATTTCCGGACAAAAGCATTTTCTAACTAAATCATATCTTTTTGTGAAATTTGGGGCATGACATAAACTTATACAATATACTAGCACTAATTATTATCAAACTCTACTTACATGTCGAGGGCCTTCAGTTCTGCAAAGAACTATATTTTCTTACTAACAACAATAACTTCATAGAAATTAAAGCCAATCAAACATTGCAAGTGGACATTTTAAACAACTATTTGGGTTTAAAACAATGTGATACAATGATCGATATCTGTGTGCACTTACAAGCAACCATTTGACATCTTTCAAAATGTTTTACTTTTGTCCCAGGGCTGAAATATGCACTAACACGTGACCTAATCACTCTACCATGATAAAGGCTCTTGTGTGTGTGCGTGTTTCTATCCCCGTTCACGGGTCACAACAAAAGTAATATAATCCGAGAAAGAAACATTGGTCAGGATAGAAAGGAATCAAACTTAATCTGCTTTGACATGGTTTACTGCTCAAATCATCTCTCGCAGCAGTTGAGTGAACAAGTCTCTGAAACCTTGATGACAACTCTTGATAAGACTGAATTTCAGATGGCTTCACTTGTTTAATTGCAGTTTTTTAGATGCTCCATTGTTATTTTTGCGGCATCAAGGCTCTCCTGAGATCATAAAATATATACATGGAAAATATATCAATTTCTAAAATAAAGTTTGAAAAAATGAATCTAGTTAATTTGCAGAGAGAGAAATCCAACTAATCACAAGAAAAAAATGACAAAGCTCAATAGCTGCAATGGTTGCTTCATGGCAGATTAGGGATATATCAGCACAAGTACAGCCTTCTGTGTGAAGAGCCAGCTCCTTAATGCAGAAATCAAATCAGCAAGGCATTTTCTGCAAATGAATGCGGAATATCTCCTCATGGTCTTTTTGACTTGGTGGCCCCACAAATAGAAGCCGGTCAAATTGTCCTGTTACATTTTTTGATAAATAATCAGAAGGCTTGTCAAATTACTAGAAAGAGAAATAAATGGATAGTGGCTAACTCAGATTTGAGAGAAAGTTCTAGCACCTGGTCTTAAAAGGGCCGGGTTAATCTTATCCAGCCGATTTGTAGCATCAATAACAGTAACATTAACTCTTTGATGGAAACCTAAATCACAAAGTATTTGTTCGTGTCAAAGACTAAAGTAGAATCGTAGATAATGAATTTGACATCTTCACAGAATAAACTACATTACAACAATATTTTTTACGGATAGGAAACTAGCAACATATTAATAATGATATAAAAGTACATGAGAGGGCAAGGAGTCATCTAAGAAACAATGTAAAAAAATATAAAATGCAACTGAAAAACAAAAAACATGAGAAAGGTAAAAAGAAGAATGCCAAGTATCAACAGTCTTCACACACTTGAGCCCAATGATCCTCAAATCAAGAAAAGTGGAATTCCTTCAAACTCTTTTGTGGTGGAAGCCCAAAGAGATGCCATGAAGGAAATTTTATCTCATAAATCCTCCCAAGGATTCACCTTATCATCAAAAACCCTCCCATGTCTTTCCAACCACACTGTCCAAACCAATGCCAGAGCCGCACATCTCCACAAAGTCTTGGCTTTGTTGCTTATTCCAAATCCCTCAAATTCAATAACAAAGATCAACTCACAATTTCTAGTAGTCACCCAAAAGAAATCAATTCTAGCCAAAAGCATGTTCCATAATTTAGTATCAAATAGCAATGCAAGAATAGATGGTACATAGATTCCTCCCTGCTCTTACAAAGAATACACCATTGCAGGTAAAGACAGTCTGATATTCATTTTTGGAGCACATCATTGGTATTGAGTTTCTTATGGGCAAGTAACCATGCAAATCCTCAAACTTCTAAGGGACCTTAGACTTCCATATCATATTTGAAGATTGAAAAATTGGGAAGTTAGGTTTATCAACAAGGGATTCGAAAAAAGACATACAAGGAAATCCACCGATGACGAAAGGGTCCAAATTCTTTGATCCTCAAAAGAATAATTCAACACTGAATTATCAAGAATACCCAAAAGAGATGACATGTCAAAAACTTCTCTATCATTTAATTTTCTTTAGAAATCAAAGTTCCAACTAATTGGGGATGTGATAGGAATCGGATTATATTTCGTTATAGTAGGCGTAGACGTAGGGATTAGGAGTTATTTGTCATTTTTGCTTTTCAAGGGTTTAATTGTCATTATGACTATTTATTTCTTTTAGAGTTCTTTTAGGATTTGTGTTCTTTTAGGATTTGTGTTCTCCCTATATACATAGGGGATATGGTATTTGTTTGGGGGACTTTTGATTATTGATTATTGATATTGAATCTTCTTCTTCAAGTTCTCTCTTTATTCTCATCCACTTCTTCTTCCCTTCTCATCCCTAATTCTTTCCCTTTCTAGTATACATAAAAGCTAGTACGATCTACATCAATTTGGTATCATAGCTCAACTTCGATTCGCAAAAAAAAACTGTTTGCGTGCACTGTTCACGACAGTACTATTCACACGGTACTGTTTCGTGCACTATTCATCGTTGGCACTGTTTCGTGCACTATTCACGGGACAAAAAAAAAACTCCGTTCAGTTTTTTTTTTAAAAAAAGTTACTGTTCATCCATACACTTTTCATCGTGTACTGTTCATCAAGAAAAAGAAAATCATACCAGCAAATTCAGAAAATTTCAACAACATCCCAACTGTTGCAGAAATTACAGAAACATCCCAGAAAGTTTCAGAAGTTACAGAACTACACCAGAAAATTCTACAAATTGCAAAATCATCCCAGAAGTTCTAGTAAATTGTAGAAACATCATTCAGAAGTTCTAGAATCACAGAAACATCCCCAAAAGACCCAAAAAATTGCAAAACCATCACCTCATAAGTTCCAAAAATTATAAAAACACCCCAGAAAGTTTCAGGATTCGTAGGATCATCCTCTAAAGTGTCAAGTATCCTCTTGGAGTTACATCTAACACCAGGTACGAGTTCTTGTCATTGAGAATTGGTGACTAGTATTTATATTTGTTGGTAAGTCAAAAAAAAAAAAAACTTTCTTTGTTTATTGTTCCCGCATATCAACTTCATAACCTTTTTTGTTTGTTGTTTCCACACACCATCTTCATAACTTAGTTTGCCCAATTTCTTGTTGAACCTATTGTTGCTTGTCTCACGTTTATTTGAATCTCTTCATAATAAGCTTGTTCTTATGTGTGGTCATTCGCATTGATTTATAGTTTTAATTACTTGGTTTAATTTTTAGTCTAGTCGGCATTTTACATTAGCCCAAATTTTACATTACATTCACTATGACCCTTCGTGAGCTTTCGGAGTCCCATACTGCACTAGAACAAAAATTTAAGACCCTCTCCATTAATATGACCGACACCAAACAATCAGTCGACTTGTTACATGAAAAAGTTAAAGAAATGGGACAACAACTTTCTCAAGTTACTATTCAACTAGCTCAATTGACTAAGTCTGTGGAAAAATGACCAATAGAGTATGACCAGGGTGAGTCACCAGTTTCACCTAAGATCAGACAGACACACCATGGTAGGCACTTGCCTCTTCCGATAGATCCTACTGACTCATGTCAAGGTCTCCTACCCACCTGCAGGTAGCTCAAGGGAGCCGAGTTCAGTGCCCAAATAGGAGGCCACCGCCTAATACCGCTTTTGGATGAAATGTAGGTCGTAAGAATTTTTAGGAGGATCCCGCTGAGGTAGTCATGTCTGACTATTCTGCAGAGGGTGACATGGATAGGTATCGTGAGCTCGTCCGACCAAGTGACAGATATCATGGATCTCCCCCTCCGCGTTACCATAATCCTCAACATAGGCATGTCCATGAAGAATCTAGGGATATCACACAAAGAGTCAAAGTAGATGCTTTTAGTTTTGATGGTAGGCTAGATCCTGTTGTTTTCTTAAATTAGTTGGATGAAATGGATGACTATTTTGAATGGTATAATATGTCTAACAGCCATCGAATTCATTTTGCCAAAATGAAACTAAGTGGTTCAGCTAAGAGATATTGGCATGGAGTCCAACAAGATCAAGAACGCTTAGAGGGACAACCCATTACTTTATGGGCTGAGATAAAACAAAAACTGCGAGATAAATATCTCCCTAGTTACTATAAGCGCCAAATCTTGGACAAGTGGATGAACTTGCGTCAATTGACCTCGAGTGTGACTGATTATCTAGCTCGATTTGAAGAGCTCTTTCTAAGATGTGACATAAAAGAAGAACCTTGGGTAACAGTTACAAAATTCATTAATGGCTTAAGACTGAGATTAAGAGAGAAATTAACTTACACTCTCCTGAAACGGTTGAGGAAATATACTATAAAGCCTTAGAGATTGAACAATACCTTAGGCCACCCTTTCAGTGTCGCATGCCTCCTCAAACCGGAGCATCTCAATCATTAAGGTCTATCTCATTTGATAAGTCTCGAGGTATCACCCAGTCAGGACCTGTCACATCCAGAGGTACCACTTACCCCAACTTGAGAGGTAATACCACTAGGGGTCAAGATTCTACACTCACGGGTTCTCGCCAGGACAGTTTTTCCATAGAGTGTTACCATTGTCATAGCAAGGGTCATATTGCTTCACAATGCCCTCAGCGTACCTTAACCATTGACCAGGGATTAGGGAATTCACTTGAGGGAGATGATGTTGACCAAGAAGTTGATCCTTTAGACGAGGAACCCCTAGAGTTACTAGATGAAAGTGAGGAAGAATGGCAGAACAATGACACCCGTGTTAGTGTGATGCGATGCATCTTATCCACCCCTTTAGACAACAAAGCCTGAAAACGCACCAGCATTTTTCATACTCTAGTCCGATGTGAGGGTCAAGTTTGCAAGGTCGTCATTGATGGGGGAAGTTCATTGAATGTCATCGCTAAGTCGGCTATAGCTCAATTGCAGCTTAAACCAGAGACACACCCACAACCTTATAAGGTTGCATAGGTTGATAAGACCTCCTTACCAGTCTCACAGAGACATTTGGTCCTTATTCAGATGGGTGACTATTCAGATCATATATGGCGTGATGTCTTACCCATGGATGTCGCCCATGTCTTGTTAGGTCGCCCGTGGCTATTTGATCTAGATGTGACAAACTATGGAAGATAAAATACCTATATTTTTAAGCACAAGGGAAAAACCATCAAGTTAAAACATGCAAAACCCTCAGAAGGCAATAATTCAAAGCATAGGTCATCTTCCCAAACAACTCACAAGCAAGACCTTCACATCTTGACCCATAGGAAATTTGAAAAAAAGAGAAAAAAGTCTGGCATAATAGTAGCTCTAGTTGTCAAAAAAGTTTCCCAGAGTCCTTGGGAATCTAAGAATGATTTTTTTCCTGAGGTTGATAGGCTATTGAGAAAGTTCCACAATGTGATTCCTGAGGAATTACCTGATGAGTCGCCACCTATGAGAAATGTTCAGCATGCTATTGACTTAGTTCCAGGGTCTCAGTTGCCTAATCTTCCCCATTATCGTATGAACCCCACTGAGCGTGTTGAACTCCAAAAGCAAGTAGATGGACTGTTACAAAAGGGGTCTATTCGTCATAGTCTTAGTCCATGTGCTGCCCCTGCTTTGTTGACCCCTAAGAAAGATGGCTCTTGGAGAATGTGTGTTGATAATCGTGCCATTAATAAAATAATAGTCAAGTATCGATTTCCGATACTGAAACTTGAAGATATGCTTGACCTTTTGGCCGGTGCACTTTAGTTCTCCAAAATAGATTTGCGCAGTGGTTATCATCAAATCCAACTTAGACCAGGAGATGAATGAAAAACCGCCTTTAAAACCCAGGATGGACTTTATGAGTTGTTGGTCATGCCTTTTGGATTGTCTAATGCAGCTAGCACATTTATGAGAGTTATGACTCAGTTATTGCGTCATTTCTTAGGAAAATTTGTGGTGGTCTATTTTGATGACATCTTGATCTACAGTCGGTCTAAAGAAGAACACTTCGATCATCTTCGACAGGTTTTTCATACATTACGTGTGGAAAAATTCTATGCAAACCTTAAGAAGTGCTCCTTTATGCAATCTCAAGTGCTTTTTCTTGGATTTGTTATTTTTGCACATGGTATTGCAACTGACCCAGAGAAAATTCGTGCCATTAGGGATTAGTCAGTGCCAAGAACAATTTTCGAGGTTCAAATTTTTCATGGTTTGGCCACCTTCTATAGACGATTGATTAAGGGGTTTAGTTCCATTATGGCTCCCATCACAGAGTGCATGAAAAAAAGGGGAGTTTCAATGGACTCTTGGTGCAACCAAAACCTTTCAAGAAGTTAAGCACAAAATGACAGAGGCACCCGTCCTTCGACACCCAGATTTTTAGAAAGTATTTGAGATTGCCTGTGATGCATCTGGTGTAGGGATAGGTGGAGTTTTGAATCAAGAGGGTCATCCTGTTGCTTACTTCAGCGAAAAACTCAATGAAGCTAAACAACGATATTCTACATATGACAAAGAGTTCTACGTTGTGGTACAAGCTCTCCGTCATTGGAGGTATTATCTATTGCCATCTGAGTTTGTGCTATATTCTGATCATCAGGCATTAAAATGTCTTCATTCGCAGAGAAAGTTGAGTGTTAGGCACGTTAGGTGGGTTGAGTTCCTTTAGGAGTATACTTTGGTTCTTCACCATCGAGCGGGCATTGACAACAAGCCTACGGATGCTCTTAGTTGTGTAGTTACTATTTTACAGACTATGAGTGTCCATGTGATCGGCTTTGATAGGATTCGAGATGAGTATGCCTCTTGTCCTGACTTTGGTATCATTTTTCAAGATGTTCAGGCTGGTAACCGTAATGAGTACATTGACTTCCTTCTTAGGGATGGTTACTTGTTTAGAGGGTCGCGCCTATGTATTCCCCGTACTTCACTTAGGGATTTCTTGATTTGGGAATTGCATGCAGGGGGTTTGGCAGGTCACTTTGGTGGGGATAAGAGATTTGTACTTGTTGAGGATAGGTTTTATTTGCCCACTTTGAGGCGTGACATTATTAGGATAGTGTCACAGTGTCACACTTGTCAGTTAGCAAAGGCTAGGAAACAAAAAAGTGGGTTGTATACACCATTACCAGTTCCACACACACCATGGAGAGACCTTAGTATGGACTTTGTTTTAGGATTGCCTAAAACACCCTGTAATCATGATTCCATTCTAGTTGTTGTGGATAGGTTCTCTAAGATGGCCCATTTCATTCCTTGCACTAAGTCTACTAATGCCTCACATGTAGCAAAGTTATTTTTTAGAGACGTCATCCGACTACATGGGTTGCCTATTTTCATTGTGTCTGATAGAGATGCCAAATTTGTGAGTTATTTTTGGATGATACTTTGGAAACTCTTTGGAACTAATCTTAAGTTTTCTTCTGCTTTTCATCCCCAAACTGATGGTCAAACTGAGGTTGTAAATCGTAGCTTGGGAGATTTACTTAGGTGTCTAGTGGGTGAAAAGATGGGAAATTGGGAATTGTTGTTACCTACTGCTGAATTTTCCTAGAACAACTCCGTCAACAAGTCGACTGGTAGATCCCCTTTTGAGATTGTTTATGGCCATTTCCCTAGACAGCCTATTGACTTATTACCTTTACCTCCTGATTCCCGTCCTTCGCACTCAGCCGAAACTTTTGCCCAACATATTCATGACTTGCATGCCAACATAAGACAGAAAATTACATTAAGTAATGAGAATTATAAATTGGCTGCAAATGTTCACAGTATGAATAAAGAATTTACTGCGGGAGATTATGTTATGGTTCGTGTGCGTCCTAAACGTTACCCTAAAAATTCTTTTAAAAAGTTATATGCTCGAGCCACTGGACCTTTTCGTATTCTTCGTAAGCTTGGACCTAATGCATATCACCTTGACTTACCTTACAATATGAGTATTAGTCATATTTTCAATGTGGAGGACTTGTTTCCTTATCATGGTACTTTTGAGCCTCCCATGTTGCCAGCAAGTGTTCCTACAGGTGGAGTTGTCCCATCATCAATATCACCTACAGTTCCTATTCTTCCACCATTTCCCCCACAGCTGCATGACCAGATTGCAGATGTACTTGATGATCAGATCGTGGGCTCCTCGGATAAAGGATATCATCGTTATCTTATTCGGTGGAGAGATCATCTAGAGACTGATGATTCATGGATTACTGACGAGGAGTTTCATCAGCTTGACCCTGATCATCTAGAGCATTATTATAATCGTATCTCTCCGGAGGCGAGTTCTTTTCAGCCGGGAGGAAATGATAGGAATCGGATTATATTTCATTATAGTAGGCGTAGACGTAGGGATTAGGAGTTATTTGTCATTTTTGCTTTTCAGGGGTTTAATTGTCATTATGACTATTTATTTCTTTTAGAGTTTTTTTAGGATTTGTGTTCTTTTAGAATTTGTGTTCTCCCTATATATATAGGGGATATGGTATTTATTTGGGGGACTTTTGATTATTGATTATTGATATTGAATCTTCTTCTTCAAGTTCTCTCTTTATTCTCATCTCTTTCTTCTTCTTTTCTCATCCCCTTCTTTTTCCCTTCTCATCCCTAATTCTTTCCCTTTTTAGTATACATAAAAACTAGTACGATCTACATCAGGATGAATGTAGAACATGAGAACATACAAGCCATTGTTGATTTAAGATTCCTAGACAAATGATATAAATGAGGAAACAAGGCTGCAAAAGGAAAATGAAACCCCCAAGAATCCTCCCAAAAACGAATCCTCCCCCCATTACCCACAACATACTCGACGGATTCGGAAAAAAAAAGACAAACCTTGTTCAATGAATTTTCAAGGACAACGAGAGCACCCACTCTCACTCACCTTTGAGTCCCACCCATTAACTTAATTATTTACTTCTAATCACAGAATGCCATAAACTATTGACCTTAATGGGAAAAGCAAGTAGGGAAACATTTCTAGCGACCCATCTTAATTTTGGATCAAGACACTAAATTCCAAACCCAATGGTCTGTCTTTCCTTCTCCACTACCTTCCCATAAAAAATTCCCCATCATTTTTTGCTACTTTTTTCACAACTTTTTAAGGCATCATAAAAAGCGACATATATAGAAAATAGGAACCCTCGCAAACACTGAATTGATAAGAGTGAACCTACTCCCCTTGTCAAACAAGCTTTCTTCCACCCATCAAGTTTCTTCCCAACCTTTTGAACCACAGCTTCCCAAAAAACAAGGGACTTTGGATTACCCCTTAAAGGCAACCCTAAATATTTTAAAGGCCAATCTAAAATAGAACACCCTAACACTTCAGCCAATCTTCTTGTTGTACATTAATTCATGTAATTGCACTCTAGGATAAGTTCAGTTTGAGGATGACTCTAGTTCAATACACTGCAAGATTAAAGCAATTGAATGAATATTCTTTTTATTCCCTTCACAAAAGAAAATGAGGTCATATGCAAATTGTAAATGAGTCACTTCTACACTTTCTCTTCCAATTCTAAAATTCTCAATGACCTCTCTATTATTCGCCCTATCCAGCATTTTACTCAAAACATTCACCACCAAAGTATAAAGGAATGGAGAGAGATGATCTCCTTGCTTAAGACCTCTAGATGCCTTAAAACACCCTTTTGAAGCCCCATTAACAATCATAGAAAAAGTCACCGAATTTAAACAACCCATAATCCACTTCCTTCATCCTAAACCAAAGCCTATACATTCCATTACATGATCCGAAAAATCTCAAACCACATCATATGCTTTTTCAAAATCCACTTTGAAAACAATACCTCTTTTTTTTCGTTATAATAATCTCATTAGCGACAAGCACCATATCCAAAATTTGCTAACCCTAACAAAGGCACCTTGAGAGACAAAAATAGTACCATAAAATACATCTTGACGCCTTCTCGAAAGGACTTTCGCCCCAAATCTTGCAAAGACTTTATCCCAAGACGATTTCTCTTTCTTAAGAATGAGACAAAAAGTAGTATTTGTGCATTAGTTCACAATTTCATTCTTGAAAAACTCTAGGAAGGCCTTCATCAAGTCCCTTTTAATAATCTTCCAACACTTTTGAAAGACAGTCATAGTAAAACCATCGGAACCCAAAGATTTATAACCAGTCAATACAAACATGGCAACTTTAATCTCTTCTTCAAACAGCCTCTTAAGCCAACAAGACTTGCTCTCTCCAATAGAATACTAATCCAAACCCTCAATAATAGGTCTAATTGTACTCCTGAGGGATCTCCGTTCAATCCAAACCCTCAACAATATTGCAAATCTCTATTAAAGAGAATAACCAAGCAAACTTATCTCAAGTTCTCTTGGCAACACATCTTAAAAGTGAAAATAAAGAAATAAATAAAATTCACACTTTACAATCAAACATTGAGGAAAATAAGGTAAGAGATTGTACTTTACATCTCAACTAATCCTTGAAATTAGACTAGTATGTTGAACATAGCCCTCAAAAACACATGAAATATCTTTCAAAGACATGGTGTTTATAATTAGTTACATACCATCTAATTCAACAAGAAGTTGACTCATAATGCAATTAGAAACTAAAACTCCATCAATTTCCTTACCACGAAAGACAGCAAGACCATCTATTTCATCAAAAAATATAACTGATGGAGCATTTGCCCTTGTCTTAGCAAACAAAGACCTTACAGCCTTCGCAGATTCACCAACCCATTTGCTGAAAAGTTCTGAGCCTTTTACTGCAAGAAAATCCAACCCTGCATCAAAAGTTACTGCACAGGCTAGGAAGGTTTTGCTGCAACCCCGAGGGCCAAACATCAATACCCCCGTTGGTGAGCGATTTCCAATGCGCTTGAAAGCATCTTGATACTTCTGGGGCCATTCAATGGCTTCCATTAACTGGATCTTAACTTCCTTTTGGCCACCAACATTATTCCAACTAACCTTTGGAACCTCAAGGCTCAAGCATAACCTAATAGTAAAGTGAACAGGTCAAGAATGCAGTGATGAATGCAAGAAGCAGAAGTAAACAAAAACTATTAGGAGTTCTAAACATCTAGAATCATTTCAATCACTTAGCAGTCACAATAAATGCGTGCCAACATCCCAATATCAAGCCAGAAATGTGAAACCCTATCAATTGCACCTTTTTCTTTCTCAACAATGTAGGGGGGATCAGCTTTGTCAGACTGGTTTTCTTTCATTAACAGTAATAGGCTTAAGTAACTATAGATAACATTTTAAAAAGGTTATGTAGTTGGTCCCCAATGTTCAAACATTAAGGAGTTTTAAATAAATCATCCATAATACAGGATAGTACTCCAAAAGTATAGAAAAACAGAAATTCCAAAATTGAACAACTATCCACCAAATTTGATGACATACTCTGATTGGTGCAGGGATCGAGTTTAAAACAACCAACTTCCCAGTTGAAACCGATGACATTCAGGGCTATGTGTGGTCACCTTGTCTATTACTCATGCAAAATAAAATTGCCCAAATGAAGTTGTGAGCCACCAGAACTATGTGGATAGATTTGATTCTCAATACTGACCATCACTTCCAGTACAGATACTATACTAAGAAAACTGGCAAAACAAAGGGGAGATGTTACGCTTACTTCTCTCATGGCGATTGGTTTTATTTTCATTCTAGCCTTTTCAAAATCCTCAAAAGCTACACTCATAATGTGTTGAACTTCCTCTGCTACACAAGTCCCATTTACTTTATGATTGACTCCATCCAATATCTCTGATGAAACAATCAATTCCGGGATAGAAGAGGATGAAGACTCCAAATTATCCTTCAGCTTCAGGTTTTCTGTATCTTGTAAACTATCAGAGTCTTCCATTTGACTAGCAGAATTGTTGCATGAAAGAGAAAATCTGTTAGAATGTGAATCACCACAAGAGAACTTGAATTCTATGTAATGCCTAAGACAAACCAAGGCTGCTTCAGTGCAAAGGGAGGCTAGATCAGCTAGATCAACACCCACAAATCCATGAGTAGACATAGCAAGATGTTGAACTTGCATATCTAAAAGTGAATGTTTTATTTCACTGAGAAGGGAAAGCATTGTGTCGTAACGTTGCTTGGGCGATGGCACACCTGCATATTAGTTTTGAATGAAATATCAGGTCAGCCAATCTCATAAGGAACAATAATAAGCCAAAACTTGTCAAACTTGTAAATATAAGTACAGCACTTGAACAACAATAGTCACTTAGTGCCTGACTATAGAACCTGCTGAAATTCACATTATAGGCCCGGTATGATTTTTTACTAGCCCCTCGGTGGTTTATTTCATATCTCCAATGGCACAAAGAAGTCTACTTAGATAATTGTACTAAACAACCAACTACTTTAAAAGCTTAAGATTTTTGACGAATTTAAGTTCGAAACATGAATATTGACCTGCATCATTGGCCCCCTTAACTCCCAACAAGTGGTATCAGAGTAGGAGTGATTCGAAAACCCAAATGCATTATCATGTGGAGAGTATAATGGTATGGAACATGATTGATTGCTTGAATTATGCAATTAACTGTTTGTGTCCTTATTTATGCCATTATTGTAACAGTAAAAACCAATAAGGAATTGTTATTCTACCAATGCGAAACAAAATAGTGGCTTCATTGTGTAGAGTTTGCAGCTACACAAAAACGTTTCGGATAATGTTGAAGAAAATGCAAATGAAACACTCAAAATTATCAACAGCTTGGGAAACTGACTGAGTTATTAAAAGTTGCATACTGTGAGGGGAGACAATAAACTAATTTGCGAACGTCGGTAGCCAGAAACCTAGTCATTACTTGTGTGGGATGGATGTGACCCAGCACCACTTCAGTGTGCTTTGCTGCTTGAAACCAAGTCAATTTCATCAGCTTTCAACAGTTCGACTCATCAAGATGTATAATCTTTTTAAATAAAAAGTCACTAGCACAAAATTATGCTTTAGAGGCAAAATAGTCCTAATTGTTCTCCAGTGAATGAACAAGTGCTATTTTCCAAAAATGATTTCAAACAAGTAGCCATATACTTTCTTTTACCCCTTTGGCAAAAAAATTCTATTAATTTCCATGACATCATAATTTATCAAAATATATATTAAGAAAATAACATTTTCAATAACCTTATTCTAATTTGAATTCCAAATTTATTTTTATCAAATTCATCAATATATCTACAATTATTTATGTCACCATTTACAATCAATATCAGGCAATGATTTCATTAAGTTATTACAAAGTTTAGTTTAATGTTGATTTTATGACTTAAGGTTGAAAAAATACTGAAGGCAGATAATTGTTCAATTATCCTTGTGGTTTACTAAGTGAAATAGGATTTCAAGTACAATACATATTTGCTTGAAAAAGAGTTTAATCATGTGAGAATGTGATGGATTAAAAAAATGAATTGTCAACCATTTAGTGGTAACATGTGTCAACCAAGAGCGTCCACCATAGGAAAGTGACAAGTGTCAACCATGGGGTGGTGACAAGTCACAACCACATGAGCACCTTGGAGCCCAAGTATGCCCCCAATGGTTAGGAAAGTGCAGCAAATTTCAGGAGAGAGAGAGAGAGAGAGAGTGAGGCTTCATGCTCAATATCAAACGCGGATTTGTGGTACAATTTTCATGAAATTTGTGTATATTATTTGTGGTAGTTTGCATTTCATATCTATTGAATCGATTAACAATTTTGAGGTAGGGGTTAATATGCAATATGCTCTGCCATGAAATTCTTTGCAAATAACAACTCCTTAATTATTTTCCATTTGTATTCTATTTGGTTTAGCTGTTATGATCTTTAAATTCCTATTGACTTCCCTTGAGTATGTTCATCATGTTTTGTGTGGATAGTGGACTAGATCGTAGCCACTAGTGTACTGCATCATATAGCGAGTCCAACAAACCTCTTGGATGAGGTGAGGTGGGGTGATTGGTTAGTTGTCTGGTTTATAGCTAGGTCTTGCCTCAAATTTAATATGGTTGGAGTATGATTTCGATTGAGGCCCTATTTGATTCGTTTTGAGAAATTTGTTCAAGTGTGGGTTCAATTTGATACGTTTATTATTCTGATTATATTATTTCATGTCACATTGTATGCTTACCCACTTAAATATTTCTCAGATTGACTATGGAAAAAAATAGATTGGGTGTCATATTTGAAGATTTGGCAATTGGAAATTATTATTATAGGTTTTTTAATATTTAAATTGCGAGATCTATTTGTATTTGGAGACTAAATTACCAATTGAAATTTGATTGAGGTAATTTCGCCCTGAAATTGATAATTGGAGAGATCCACAAGGCTTATGCACTAGTTTGGGAAGTGTTATTTCAGCGATGTGAATCTAACAAATGTGTTTAGAAAACAACAACTTACTCACTAAATCAATTCCAAGCATTCAAAACTAATGTTTAGAAATTCACAAGTATGCAGCAACTAGTGTCATTTATCACATGAAACATCAAGCATAATAGATTCATAAAGGTTTTAAGGAGTCAGGAAATTAAAGAAGAAAGAATGATTTCAAATCACCTATTTCAATTTCCCTGTCAAGTCTCCAGGCCGTCTGAGAGCAGGCTCTATACTGTCAGGTCTGTTGGTCGCAGCAATAACAAGTAGCCCATCAGTTGTGCCAATCCCATCCTTCAAATTCAACAATGTTGCAACCATTCTCTGAGAAAGCTCTTCACTTACATCCTTACATGCAGGTGCAATGGCATCCAACTCATCAATGAACACCTGTATGCAGAAGCAGTTACTTAGCCTTTAAACCCAAAGGGCACAGCTATCATGGCCAATTTGTAAAGTGAAACAAACTCATGATTCCATCAGAAGAAACCACTGGGAATTTTTCCATGGAAGGCAATCAGTTTCGAAAACAGAACTTCTGGGTATTACTCAATATGTTTGGGAAAAATGGCTAAGATGTAAAATAATGAACTATTTGATACCCAGAGAACAAATTAGATTGTTCCAAGTATAATTGTAAAATCACCAAAGTTGTATGGAATAAACATTAAAGGAAAACCCAACAAATCTTAATACCAGCTTTTATAAAAGCAGTAAAAAATGGAGAGGCTCTTTCTATGAGGCTCCCTGAAGCAAACAATATTACCTGCATAAACAAAATATTATTAGCTTCAAATCCATTTGTCTAATCGAGTAAAACAAATGAGTTTATGCTTGCATAAAATTTCTAGAAATTGTTCAATTTCTTTAATAAATAAAGGCAAAAAAAGAGCTCAAGTCCTGAACTTTAGTGCTGGGTCAATATTTTCCCAACTCATCAGCCAGCCTTATCCACGACAATATTGCCAGTGTTTGATATGCTGTTTCGGTACTTGGCTTGCAATTTCTAACATTATATTCTGTTAATAAGCATTCAGTCTGCTCAAACCCATTGTGCTATCTACACCCATGCATTAATCCAACCTCAGTGACTAAGTATTTTCTAATCCCGACGACTAAACTTCATACCTCTGCACATATCACAACAGTGTCCTAGACCCAAGGAAAAGAAAGTATTTAGCTGACAAACTTGACTACATAAAAGACTAATAATCCAATTTCAATGTGCACTGATCAAGTCTTACCTAATAATATAAATGAGAATGACCCTTACTTGGATTATCAATCAGTCAAGTTTCAGGGAGATTTGTAGCAAATATGGTATTAAGCCTCATTTTGACAACTACCCATCTCACCTCAAAAAGAGAGGAAACAAAAAGGGGGGTTTGTAGGAGCAAAGAAAAATTAGCATACTAGCCAACTTGGATCAGCAATACCCAAAACCATCAATGTTAGCAAATCAGATATCATCAGCCTGCATGTCAAGCTTGCTGGTGGGTTTAAGATAAATTTCCAGCTCCTTCTCAAGACCCCTATATTCCTCAACAGTATTTGTAACTGGGTAAAGCTGTTAAAATAATTGTTTTCATGCAAGGCTCTCTCACTTTCCCCATAATATTGGCTTATAGTTTTGGGTTCATTTATAGATAAGAGGTTGACACTAGCATCATTGACACATAATCGAGCCAAAGACGTCTTTTCGGTGCCAGGTGGGCAGTGAAGAAGCACTCCTTTTGTTGGCCGTAAACCCAGACTAAATACAGTTACAACAACTGTCAAGATATAATGATGAAAAAGTAAAACCACAAAAAACTGTTTCATTTGGCTGCGTAACATTTCTTTGTTATCAGTTGAGAAAATGAAATAAATTAGCTTGTCGCCACGTATAAACACAGACACAATCCAAGAAGACAATATACACACTATGTTACATCAAAGTATCGTGATACGATTGTCAATTTCACATTCGATCAGGCAACAACAATGAAAATGGAGGAAGATTTTCATTTTTAAGGTTGAGTCCCTCTTATTAGTTTAGGATTTTTATCTTGTTGCAGTTTTTCTTGCTTGTTGCATTAGGTAGATGCATTTTATATTTGTTATTGTTATCTAAAAAATTGGAAAAAAAAAGGGAAAAAGGAAAAGGCAAAATGATTTTACTTTTGTAAATTTTTTGATTGTTAACATGAAAACTACAATAATCCAACAACTGGTAGAAGTGAACCCAGAAGCCAGATTTTCATATTACTCATACATGAACATATGCTTGTGGTCAAATGTCTCTTTGAGGAGTTGTTTCAGCCACCAGGAAGAATCAACAACTCAAAAACACAATAGAGACAAGTTAAAAAATTATAAAGTTTGACACACTTGAAAATGGAATATTCATCTTTTGTAAATGAAAATATAAAATGTTGGAGATATAATCTAGTTTATTAGGGTTTTCCTAGTCTATTAGGGTTTTATTTTATTTTTGTTTTACCTTTCTATCCTTATTGTATCTTTATTATTTGACTATATATACAGAAGGCTCTACACTTAATTTGTATCCGTTTTTACTCATCAATACATCAAGTTGGTATCAGAGTCAAAACCCTAACCCGAACCCTAACCCTTCACCACATTGCAGCCATCAGCCACCGTGACTGCCTAGCGACCCATAACCTGCAACTCCAAAGCACCGGTGAAATTTGCACCGACTACCCATCCATTGAGCCCCAAACCAGCCTACATATACCCCACATAGCAAGCACCGACTGTGATAATCAACACCGACATAATCAATATAACCAGCATCGACTACCCATAAAACCCACCCAGCACCACCAGACTCAAAACTCCAAAGCACCGACAACACAGGTCCAGCAAAACCACTACAGACTTCAACGATAGGCTGCACTCAACCAGAACCAGTGAATATCAGAGAACCAGCAACAACCAGTTATAAAATCTGCCAACCCAGCGACCCAACCTAGCTATAAAATCTGCCAACCCAATGACCCAGCAACCCACTGCCCAACCTAACTGATGAACCCAAACCAGCCCACTGTTGGGTCGCGTTTGTTGTCATAACTTCGTGTTTTTGCCTTTGTGCGTTGTAGTATTTGGTACCGTAGAACCTTTTAAGAGGGGTTGAATTAATGTAGTAGATCCATTATTTATATTTCCTGAATTTCTGGGCACCGTGACTTAATTATTTGGGAGCTTTTTGGACTTTCTTTATCTATCGCTACTGTTCGACTGGAGGTATATTATTCTCCCTTATTTTATTCCTCTATTTATCTTAGAGTTATTTTTCTGTCACGGGTGCCCTAGTATTGTTGTTAATATGGCTACTGCTGAGAGGTTTGAGACCTCTACTATTGACTCCTCTACCGTTGAGACATCTGGTACTTCCACTTTTATGTTTGATTAGTATACTGTACCTACTGGTACGGTTGCATTACCAACACTGTTGGGCATAATCTCTTAGAAAGTTACGGCACAGTTATTGAATGGCCGTAACTTTGCTAATTGGTCTCGATCATTTCAGCTTTTCTTAGGCCGTGTAAAGAAGCTTGGTTGGCTTACGGGATCTCACCCAAAGCCCGCTGATGATGGCCCTGAATATTCTGCATGGTTTTCTGAGAACTGCGCCATTCTTGGATGGTTATTTGGCTCGATTGAGCTATCTATTTACAGGATTCATCAGTTTCATAGCTCTGTTCTAAAGCTATGGAGCTCATTATCAGAGATATATTCTCAGTCGGGATGGGGAGTTTGTGTTTATGAGCTTTCTCAGGAGCTCTCATATGCTCGGCAAGGAAATATGACTATTCAGGATTATTATGGCTATTTGACCCAGCAATGGCTTGAGTATAAGACTCTACGTCTTATTACTGCTATTCCGAGGATAGAGCCCGAGAGAGCCACATTCTTGTATATTCAAGAGCATGAGGATAGGATTCATAACTTCCTTATGGGGCTTCATGATGAGTTTAAGGGGCCTCGTTCCCAGATCTTGTCGATGTTGAAACTTCCTTCTCTTTATGAGGTGTATGTAATGATTGAGCAACATGAGCGCCGCGTCTGTATTTCATCATTTTTAGTTGCAACCTTGACTCTTCCGGCGGACCAAATGGCCCTTGCCGTCGCTGCAGGATCTCGTTCAGAATCCTCAGTCAGGGGTGAACAGCGTTCGGACCAGCGCCGTCAGAGTGTCCCAGATCAACGTAGACAAGGGGATTCTCATCAATGTGATTATTGTGACCGACCAGGACATCTTAGGGCTACTTGCTGGAAGCTCCATCCGGAGCTCAAGCCGCCTCCTCGCGGCCGTACTAGTGTTATTGCTGAGGTACTACCACCTACTGCTCCTGCTGTTACTCTTACTGTTCCTCCTTGGCAAAGTGATATGGATGTTATTACTTCCCGATTGGATATACTTATGTCCACCCTCACTTCTCAGGGTCTGATTTCTACTACTACCACCACTACAGGTATATCTCGTGCCTTTCATGCTCGCACCAGTCCGTCTCCTCTTTGGATGTTGGACTCGGGTGTGAATGGTTATATGACAGATGAGGCCGTCACTTCATCACTTTTGATGAGCAGTTACATACACACGGTCAGCTAGCAGATGGGACACATGCCCCAATTGTTAATAGGGGTACAATCCGCCTCCCAGATGGCTTTACATTATATTCAATTTTTCATGCGCCAAAGTTGGCAATGAATCTATTATTCGTACATCAGTTAGCCAGAGATTTTCACTGTGCGGTTGTGTTCTTATCTGATTCGTGTTATTTGCAGGACCTGAGTGCCAAAAGGATTATTATCAAGGGACATGAGAAAGATGGATTGTATTATCTAGGCGATTTATCTCCAGTTTCACCAGTTTCTCCACTTACACTACCTCCACCTACATCACCTGCATCACCTGCACTTACTTTGCCTTTATCTATTCCTAGCTTGCATGCTAATATTTTACCTAGTACTTGTCGTTATGATTTTTCATCACAAACTGTTCAGTTCTGGCATGACCGTTTTGAACATACAAATTTTAAATATTTATGTATGTTGTTTCCTGCTTTGAACAATGCTTGTGTTGATGGTAAACTTGACTGTGTTATATGTTCTCTATCAAAACATGGTAGGAACAGTTATATTCCTTGCATGCATCAGTCACCCAAGCCTTTTGACCTAATACACTCTGACATTTGGGGACCCTCTCCTATTACTGCTCTATCAGGTGCTCGATATTATGTGACATTTATAGATGACCATACCCGTTGTACTTGGATCTATCTTTTACATAAAAAGTCTAATGTACTCCCTATAATCACTCAGTTTCTCTAGATGATTAAGACACAATTCGATGTCATTGTTCATGCTCTTCGATCGGATAATGCCAAAGAATATGTGTCTGATGCCTTAGTATCTCGCCCTTTTTCTCGGGGTATCCTTCAGAAATTCACTTGTCTATATACTCCTGAACAAAATGGAGTTACTGAAAGGAAAAATAAGAGTCTGATAGGGATGGTACGTTATATGCTTAGAGATATGGGGGTACCAAAATGTTATTGGCATTTTGTAGTTTGACTTCCACCTTTCTGTGCAATTGTACATCGAGTCATGTTCTTCACCATAGGACTCCCTTACAGGTCTTATTCCCTAAGCGGATACTTTTCTCGGTCCCCATTATATTTTTCGTTGCACATGTTTTGTTCAGGATCGGTCTCCTACTCGTCATAAGCTTGATGATAAAGCAATTCATTGTGTCTTTGTAGATTATTGTCATCAGTCTAAGGGGTATCGGTGTTATGATCCTATCAGGCGACATATGTATCACAGTCTAGATGTGACTTTTCTAGAGCATATTCCTTATTTTTCTTCTAGTCCTGTGTCTCCCCCTCTAGTTGATGATACTCCATTTGATTTTTCATTACCACAAGAGCCAGGGTCATTGGTCACAATCACTACAGAGTCATCAGTTTCTCATTCTCCAGAGCCACTCATTCTTGTCCGTACAAAGTCACCAGTCTCTCTTCCTTTGCAGGTTTATGCTTGTCGCCCACGCTCTCATCCCCTATCGATGTCCCCTTTACCTCAACCGATGCTGGTAATCTGTCTCAGTTCGTTGAGCATATTGATGCACCTGTTGTTAGTACTGATGAGATTATAAGTACTGAACCAGTTACTTTATCTGATTAGACATTGTTAATGGAGGATAATGATTTAGGGCGTCGTTATCCGCGGCATGATTGTCATCCAGTTGATCGTTATGGTTTGACCGCCAGGATATTATATCCGATCTCTGCTTATGTTTCTTATGGTGATCTATCTCTTACATTTCGAGCTTATAGCATGACCTTATCAGATACACCAGTTCTTCGTTCTGTTTCAGAGGCTATGCAGGAGCCCCAGTGGGTTCTTGCCATGCACACGGAGATGGACGCTCTTCAGCATAATCATACATGAGATCTTATCTCTTTACCTTTAGGGGTGAAGCCTGTTGGCTATCATTGGGTTTACACGCTGAAATTTCTTACGGATAGTACCATTGATCGTCACAAGGCTAGGTTTATAGCGAAGGGCTTTACTCAGGTACCAGGTTGTGATTTTGGTGTTGTATTTACCCCTGTGGCAAAATTGACTATTGTTCGGCTGATTATTTCTCTGACTGTGGAGTACTCTTGGCTTTTTCATCAGTTAGATGTGAAGAATGCATTTCTTCACGGTGATCTAGATGAGATTATTTATATGGATACACCACCGGGTTTTCGTGGTGAGGGGGAGTATGCTAGAAAGGTATGTCGACTGCGTAAGTCTCTTTATGGACTGAAACAGTCACCACGGACCTAGTTCTTTCGCTTTAGTGATGTAGTCGTATATTTGGGATTCACCAGATGTCATTCTGATCATACCTGCTTTATTCGACGGAATACTTTTGGATAGTGTGTCATCTTTTTGATATATGTTGATGATATTATTATTACTGGAGATGATATTTATGAGACTGCACAGGTCAAGGTAGACCTTGGAAAGACCTTCGATGTGAAAAACCTTAGATTTCTGCGATACTTTCTTGGGATTGAGGTTGCCCGTAGCAGCAGATGTGTTGTTCTTTCTCAGAGAAAGTATATTCTAGACCTTCTCTCAAACACTGGGATGCTGAGGTACAAACCGGCATCATCACCCATGATTTCAAGCCTGAAGCTTACTGCTGAAGGTGAGGAGTTGAGAAATCCAACTGTCTATCAGAGGTTGGTAGGTAGACTTATCTACCTATCCAACACTAGGCAAGACATTTTATTCGATGTTAGCCGAGTTAGTCAATTCATGCATAGGTCATGTCAGTCTCATCTTGATGCGGTTTATCATATTCTTCAGTACCTCAAGTCTTGTCTTGGACTTGGTTGTTCTATGCATCAGGTTCTCAGACTGGTTCTCTAACTTGTCATTCAAATTCAGATTATGGGGGAGCGTGCGATGGTCGATCCACTACGGGTTTCTGTGCTTTTCGAGGGACTCATCTCATCTCTTGGAAAAGCAAGAAGGAGGCAGTTGTCTCCCGCTCATCAGTAGAGGCAGAGTATCGAGCACTAGCACTTGGCATGTGTAAGATTACTTGGATACGATCGATTCTTAGCGAGTTGGGATTTCCAGTGACTTCTCCATCCACATTATATTATGATAATCGATCTGCTATTCAGCTCGCTTCTGACTCTGTATTACACAAGAGAACGAAGCATATAGAGATCGATGTTCACTTTCTTCGGGGGAAGGTTAACTGTGGTATTGTTACTCTATTGTTTGTGAGGACTAGTGATCAGGTTGCAGATATTTTCACCAAACTTGTCACTCTATCCATTCTCCGAGATTATGTTGTCAAGCTTGGCTTAGTTAATATTTTTACGCCTAGCTTGAGGGGGAGTGTTGGAGATATAGTCTAGTTTATTAGGGTTTTCTTAATCTATTAGAGTTTTATTTTATCTTTGTTTTACTTTTTTATCCTTATTGTGTCTTTATTATTTGACTATATATACAGGGGGCTTTACACTTAATTTGTATTCTTTTTTACTCATCAATACATCAAGTTAAACATATAGCTAGTTATTGAGAAAATTGAAGACAACGCACATCACGCACATGGGAAAAGACAACAATGTGGAACTAAATGTGAGGCAGTCACTAAAAAAATTGATGGAACACAGATTGGACCTTCATCATAATTTGTGTACCAGAAAATCCAATTTCTTGCTACTATGTCATCATTCGTTTAGTATCCGCCAACCATCCTCCTTTTAAATATTCAAGCCAATGTGCCACAAAGAAAAGAGACATATTATGATTCTATTTTTTCAATGTAGATTTTAACTCGGCCTTCAAATTTTGTACACTCATGGAAGACAACTACAAGACATGCTAACACAAATCAAATAGGCACACTATATGACAAACACAAATTCAAACTTGGACCATTCTAATGATTACAATGATGGTCATTCAAGTCCATAGCTACTTTAAATTTGGAAGAGTATATTATTTGAACACGATACTTTCTAGAAATCAACTCAACCCAGCCCAACAAGATAGCAACACAAGCAGTGAGCCTAAAAGCCCTTTACTGCCATTTTCCTTCAACTAAGGACATATCTCCAGGGTCACCTGCCATCATGTATTTCCACATGGCCTTTCACTTGCGTTTGTGTGTCCTTATACATGCAGCCTCCCCACACAGACTATAATTATCCCCAAATGTTACATTCTACAAATAAGGTCTTTGTTCAGTGAATTTTCAGCACTTGCAACAGAAAAATTACAGGTGTCATGTGAACTATGACAAGCAATTCTTCACGCAAAAAAGGAAGAAAAGAGGAGGGAGGGGGTACGTTATATGAACGACTAGCAGCAATTCTTCATGCGCAGAAAAAGAGAGAGAAAGAAAAGAGGATGGGGCAATGCAAAGAAAATAATGCAAAACCGAGAAGCAAGAAGCTAAGAACAAAGGTGATGTGCTACCAAACTCATATTATCCCAACGTTCGAATCTTGGCAAACTGTTACTAGCAACTTACATGTCTTTCCTAAGGATGACTTTTCGGATAATCATTTACCCCATAGGCCACAGTCATATGAAGCTAACATCCCTAGGATTTTTGGCGACTATATTTCACACCATTGAAATTTATAGGCAATCAAATTACACCAAATGGAATTTGAATTCTTAAGTTTCTAACCCAAAAAAAGGATGAAAAAGTAAAAAGATATTTAGTTTGGCTTTGGTTCTTGGATGTTCAATGTGGAACCAAATGGGGTAGATATGAAAAGCTACTGAAACCCTTGAATATCCATTTCTCAGGGATTACCTAACTCTTCTCAAAATGTCAAGTTCACTATGGATAATGAGTTGAGAGTTAAATTTTGGGAAGATTTTTGGGTTAGGAAATCATCATTATCAGTTTCTTTTCCCCGTTTATATCAACTGTCTTGTATCATAATCATAGTGTTACTTCTTTGGCTAGGTCGGCTTCCACATCAATTCCCTGAGATTTTGGGTTTCATAGAAATCTAAATGATAGGGAGTCTTTGGAATTAGCTTCTCTTCTTTCTTTACTTAATACTATCACTTTGAACCTTAATTCTTTGGAATAAAGAGTTTAGGTTATTGAATCATTGGGTTCCTTTTCATGCAAGTCTTTCTCTCATCATTGAAGATTTGAAAGGCTAAGGTGCCCTTGAGATGATATGCTACAAAAGAGGAGGTCTTACATCACTCTTTTTCCACAGTGGTGTGTCATGTGCAGAGCATGTTGTTATGAGAGTGTGGATCATTTATTTTTACATTATCCTATCACTTTGTTTTGTTGGAATAAATTATTTGAGTTGGTTGGGCTTTGTTGGGTGGCCTTGCAATCTATATCATCTATGTTCTTGGTAGATTACAAAGGCTTGGACAAAGAAGAAAGGGTGCTACTCTTTGGCATTGTACTTTCTTTACGAGAGTCATTTGGTTGGAAAGAAATTAGATTTTTTTTTTATGATAAAGGGGATGTAAAAGAAGGTTTGTGGGATCAAGTGTATTTCTTAGCATCTTTATGGGCATCGGTGACAAAGGAATAATAGAATATTTTCCTCTTTCTTGTATTCAAGTGCGGCCCAAGGAAGGTTGAGGTATAAAGCGATATCTCTAAATGAGGCTTTTCTATAATTAAATATTAAAAAAATTATTTAAAATTAGTTTTTTTTTTTTTGAGTTACAAAATTACTAATTAAGTTTTTATATTCAAGTTTTGCTACTATAACTTTTTCAATTTAGTATTTTAATTAGAGTGTTTTTTTTTTGTTTGTAATTTTTTT
>JAHQCQ010002142.1:0-17988 GCA_023539305.1 Ilex asprella | reverse complement strand
TTATCATTCAAGACATCACGAATCCAATGATATCTAACATCAATGTGTTTCGATCTCGAATGAAATGAAGAATTCTTACTCAAGTGGATTGCACTCTGACTATTACAATGAAGGACATACCTTTGTTGTTTCAAACCCAACTCTTTTAAGAATTTCTTCAACCACAATAATTCTTTGCAAGCTTCTGTAATGGCGATGAACTCAGCTTCTGTGGTGGAGAGAGCAACACATTTCTGTAATCTTGATTGCCATGTCACTGCTCCCCCTGCAAAAGTTATCAAATAACCAGAAGTAGATTTTCGACTATCTACATCACAAGCCATATCAGAATCTGTGAACCCATCAAGAATAGGCTCGCCTTTACCAAAACACAAACTCATCTTTGAAGTGCCTTGAAGATACCTCAACATCCATTTCACTGCTGCCCAGTGTTCTTTTCTCGAATTAGACAGAAAACGACTAACAACTCCAACTGCGTGAGCAATATCCGATCGAGTACAAACCATGACATACATCAAAGAACTAACTGCTGAAGCATAGGGAATTTTTTGCATCTCATTTTTCTCTTCATCACTTGTAGGACACTGACTTGAGCTAAGTTTGAAGTGGCCTGCAAGTAGACAATTAACAGGCTTTGCTTTGTCCATATAGAACCTCTCAAGAACCTTTTTAATGTAATTCTCTTGAGATAACCAAATCAGCCCATGTGATCTGTAACGAACAATTCTCATCCCAAGAATTTGCTTTGCTGGACCCAAATCCTTCATGACAAAGGATTGCTCAACTCTGACTTCAACTTGCTAATCTTGCTCGTGTCTTGGCCTACAATAAGCATATCATCAACGTAAAGCAAGAGAATAATAAAATTACCATCTAGATATTTCTTCACAAACACACAATGGTCTGAAGTGGTTCTTGAATACCCATGCTCAGTCATGAAAGAATCGAATTTTCTGTACTACTGCCTCGGTGCTTGCTTCAATCTATACAAGTTTTTCTTCAGTTTGCAAACTAACTGATCATTACCCTTATCTATGAAGCCCTCAGGTTGCTCCATATAAATTTCCTCTTCTAAGTCACCATGCAAAAAGGCGGTCTTCACATCAAGCTGCTCAACTTCTAAATTCATACTCGCAACTATACCAAGCACAGTTTGAATGGAGGACATCTTCACAACTGGTGAGAAGATCTAATCAAAATCAACTCCCTTCCTCTAACCAAAACCTTTCACAACAAGTCGTGCCTTGAATCTCGGTTGAGAACTGTTCCCATCATTCTTTCGTCTGAAGACCCATTTATTTTTCAAAATTTTCTTCCCTTCAGGCGGCTTCACCAAATCATAGGTGTGATTCTCATGTAAAGACTTCATTTCCTCTTTCATTGCCTTAAGCCATTCAGTTTTATTCTCATGCTTCAAGACTTCTTGATAAGTCTCTGGCTCCCCCTGATCTGATATCATCACATACTCATTTGAAGAATATTTTTTGGATGGCTGTTTTTCTCTGGTAGATCTCCTTAACGGTGTCTGTGGTAGTGGCTCTTGGGGTGGCTGCTCCTCCTCAATCTCTGGCTCAACATCATCATGAGGTGTCTGCACTTCCTCATCAATATCATGAACAATAGGTGGATCAAAAGGATCTAAATCAACAAGATCATCAGTACTAGACTCAGCTGACTCAAGCTTGTCAATGTCTTCAATAGTCTGATCTTCCAAGAAAACAACATCTCGACTTCTAAAAACTTTCTTGTCAACAGGATCATACAACCTGTAGCCAAATTCTTCATGCCCATAGCCAAAAAATATGCACTGCTTTGCTTTTGGATCAAGCTTGGACCTCTCATCTTTTGGTATATGAACAAAAGCTTTGTGCCCGAATACCCTCAAATGATCATAGGAGACTTCTTTCCCTGTCCAAACTTTCTCTGGCACATCACAATTCAACGGAACTGAAGGAGACAAATTGATAAGATCAATTGCTGTCCTCATTGCCTCACCCCAAAAGGATCTTGGCAATTTAGAGTGTGAGAGCAAACATCGGACTCTCTCAAGAATGGTGCGATTCATTCTCTCTGCAACCCCATTCTATTGAGGTGTCTTTTTGACTGTCTTTTCATGCCTGATGCCATGATTTATGCAATACTGATCAAATGGTCCAATATATTCACCACCATTATCCGAGCGAACACATTTCAACTGTCTACCAGTTTCTCTTTCAACCTTGGCCTGAAAGTGCTCAAACACATCTAGAACTTGATCTTTAGTTTTCAGTGTATAAGCCCAAACTTTTCTAGAGTGGTCATCAATAAAAGTGACAAGGTATAGAGCACCACCAAGTGTCCTAACTTTCAAAGGACCACATACATCAGAATGTACCAAATCTAGAACATGAGATTTTTTAGATGCAATGTTTCTACGAAATGATATTCTATTTTGTTTACTAAGGAAACAATGAACACATGCTTTCAAAGGCGTACTTTTTATCCCCGCTAGAAGCTCTTTCTTGGACAAATCTTGCAATCCTTTTTCACTCATATGTCCAAGCCTTCTATGCCATAAATCGGTGGATGAGTCATTCTCTAATGCATTCACAACACCCTTGCAGATTTTTGTTTGCTTAGTGTAAAGAGAACAAGTCTTCTTTCCTTTTGCATTTTCCATCACTGAAATTGTAGTTGTAGCCCATATCATCTAACTTTCCAGCAGAGATTAAATTGAGCCGAATATCTGGTACATGCCTCACATCCCTAAGCAATAATTTGCATCTTGTTTCCAAGCAAATGTCACCCATGCCGACAAGTTTTGACACATCTTCATTTCCCATACAGACATTCCCAAAATCACCTTGAGAGTAGGAAGTAAAGAAATCAGCCCTCGAGGTAACATGAAATGAAGCTCCATAATCAATTACCCAATCCATCTCTTGGCCAATCAAATTAACACTAGCATCATCACGGATAATCATGAATTCATCATCGGTAACTGTAGCTATATCATTTTGCTTTTTCTCTGAATTTTTCTCTTTGTTCTGCTCCTTGAACTTGAATTTTTTGCACTCGCTTTATGTGCCCTTTCTTGTGACAATAATGGCACTCAACATCTTTCTTTGAAATCGAGCTTGGACGACCTCTAGATTTATCACGGTTGTGCGGAGCCCTATTCTTACTCTTGCCTCTCCCCTGATTTTCCATCACAAGTGCCTCAGAGTGAGAAGAACCTGATGATTTTCTTCTTGTCTCTTCATTCAATAGGCTACTGGTAACTTGACTCATTATTACCACTCCATCAGGTGCGGAGTTACTAACTGTGACCACCAAAGTTTTCCAACTTTCAGGAAGTGAATTAAGAAGTAGCAAAGCTTGCAACTCATCATCAAAAGTAATTTTCATGGCGGCCAATTGATTCACAATGCTCTTAATCTCATTCAAATGCTCTGCAATAGGAGTATCCTCCTTATATTTAGAATTCACAAGCTTTCGAAATAAAAAGGCTTTATTCACGACCGTCTTTCTATCATAAAGACTCTCCAATTTAGTCCAAAGACCATGTGCTGAATTTTCTGCAGAGACGTGATGAAAGACACTATCATCAATCTATTGCCGAATAAAACAGACAGCTTTTCAGTCTAGCTTTTTCCACTCGTCATCTCTCACCCCTTCCGGTTTGCCACTATCACCCTCTATGGGTCCATTCAAATCTTTACAAAACAAAAAGTCTTCCATTTTAGTTTTTCAAGTCACCCAATTTGTGCCATTGAAACTAACCATACGCCTAACGTTGCCGTCCATAATTCACACACACAAATATAACGAATCGAAACCGAATTAAGCAATTGCTCTGATACCAGATGTTGGAAAAAATAGGCTTTGCCACAAGTGTAAAACAATGGAAGCAATATAAATAAAGTAACAAAAAATAAATAGGCACACAAAGTTTACGTGGTTCCCTCAAATCTGAGGTACGTCCACGATGACTGGTAGGTCAGTTTCTTCCACTATCAACAAAAGAGTTTACAAAGTGGCCAAAAGGCATAAGCCTTACAAACACACCAAGGTGTAAATCACAAGAGAAAAAATACCTCACAAAATAAGTGAACCAAATCTCCAAGAACAAACTGCTTGAAGAACAAATTGTCGATTTTGTGGTACCAAAAATGGAGAAGAAGAAGACTGAATTTTTCTTGAACCAAAGACTGCCAAAGATATGTCTTCTTGCCAAGCCAACAGAGAATTGAGGAGCCAAAGAAAAATTGACAAAGAATACCACCAAACTTGCCTCTTTCTTAAAGACTCCAAACCAATCCTTGGAAATGCCAAGAGCCATGCATGGGAAAACCACCAAATTAAAAGTCATGTGCTAACCAAAGTGCATACCAAAATTAACCCAAACTATATTTAGGAAATAGATGGATCCCACAAAGGAGGGAAACCCAACAAATATCAGCAACTTGATCTTCACTTCTGCAAAAATATCAAATCAATGGTTTCATCCTTTGCGGGATTGCGTAGGAAGTGATACCACACATCTATATGCTTGCCTCTGCTATGTAGAACTGGATTTTTTGAAAGTTTAATTGCTGAACTACTATCACAGTAGATTGGAGTCGAGCCTTGTTGCTGAAAGTGTAATTCTTCAAGAAGCCTTCTCAACCAAATTGCTTGAGATGCACATGATGTAGCTGCAACGAATTCAGCTTTGGTGGTGGGCAAAGTGACAATTTGTTGCTTCTTTGATGACCAAGACACAACACCTGATCCCAACATGAAAACATTTCATGAGGTGCTCTTTTTATCATTTGGATCACCTGCATAATCACTGTCAGTGAAGCCAAATAAACCAGAATTTTCTCCTTTCTTGTAGAGTAAGCCAAAATCACTGGTTCCTTGCAAGTATCGGAAGATCCTTTAGGCAGCAAGGAGATGCAACTCTGTGGGATGTTCCATGTATCTACTGATAAGACTGACTGCATGCATTATATCTGGCCTGGTTGTAGTTAAATACATAAGACTCCCCACAATTTACTTGTATAGAGTCTTGTCAACCATCTTGTCTTTATAATCTTTGCTTAGCTTCAAGCTAAGTTCAACTGGTGTACCAACCAAATTACAATTTGTCATTTGAAACCTGTCCAAAACTTCTCGAACATATTTTCTCTGTGAAATAAAGATTCCAGTAGGAGTTTGTGCTACTTCTAAGCCAAGAAAGTAGTGCATGAGCCCAAGATCAGACATATCAAACTCAGTCATCATCGATGCTTTGAACTCATCAAACGTGGTACTATTATTTCCAGTGAAAATTAAATCATCCACATATAAGCATACTATTAGTAACTCACCAACAAGGCCAAATTTAATAAATAAAGTATGCTCATATGGACATTGGTGAAAGCCTGACCTTGAAAAATAAGCGGTGATGCGGCTGAACCAAGCTCGAGGAGCTTGTTTTAGTCCATATAGAGCCTTTCTTAACTTGTAGACTTTCTGCACATTTCCATGTTGCACATAACTTCTAGGTTGATCCATATATACTTGTTCTTGCAAATCTCCATGTAAAAATGCAGACTTTACATATAACTGGAAGATGGACCAAGAGTTTTGTGCTGCCATTGCAAGTACCAATCTAATAATATCATGTCTTGCAACTGGACCAAAGCTTTATTTGTAGTCGATGTCGTATTTTTGCTTGTAGCCTTTTACAACTAGGCGGGCTTTGTACTTATTAATTTTTCCTTCCGCATTTAGCTTTGTTTTGTAGACCCACGTGATACCAATTAACTTCTGTCCTTTGGGAGATCCGTCAATTCCCAAGTGTTGTTCTTCTCAATGGCTGCCATCTCTTCATCCATGGCTTTTTGCCACTTTGGCTCTTTAACAGCGTCTTTAAATGTAACCAGATCACAATCTGCAAAGAGGGCAAAATGCATAAGTGGATCATCTGATTGATAAAGTCCGCTTACCTCAAAATCTTGCATCCAAGTTGGGTCTCCTTTTGGAACATTGAGCACGAGACGATGTTGCAAGTTCAGGCTGATCTCCTTTAGGCAACAATGGTGGTTGTTCATCAACTGTAAGTTGAGAATCTCTTTCTTCAACCTCATCATCAAAGTTCACAAGAATGTTTTGGGCAGTACCATTATCAGCTTTTGTCTACATCTTTTCTTCATCAAAGATTACATCCCGACTGCCATTCCATGCTTCTTCAGGCATCTTATTCCGACAATTTTCTTAGTGATGGGATTATACAGCTTATAGGCCTTTGAATGCTCACTGACCCCCAGAAAAATACACTTCTCCCCTTTATCATCAAGCTTTTTCCTTTTCACGTCAGGAACATGTGCATATGCAATGCACCCAAAGATTCTCAAGTGATCAACACTCGATCTTCTACTACTCCATGCTTCTTCAGGCGTCTTATTCTGAATAGCAACAGTGGGACTCCGATTTAAGAGATGAATATTCCATAGGACTTTCTTGGGCCAAAACCTCTTGGAAAGAAGTGTTCTGAGTAGCATACTCCACACCATATTTAGGATTGTGCGATTTTTCCTTTTCGCAACCCCATTTTGTTGTCGAGTGTAGGATGTTGTAAGCTGCTTTTCGATTCCGTGCATTTCACAGAAATTTGCAAATTCCCGTGAGGTGTATTCTCCACCACGATCAGTTCGAAGAATTTTAATAGCTCTCCCAATTTCTTTCTCAACAAGAGCCTTAAAACTTTTGAATGCTAGGAAAGCTTCAAATTTTTCCTGCAAGAAGTAGACCCATGTTTTTCGACTAAAGTCATCAATAAACGTAATTAAGTATCGCTTCTTACCACCATTGGATGGAGGATCAATTGGACCACAAATATCAAAAAGCACCAGCTCTAACACCTTTGTGGCTCTCCATGCTTGTCCTTTCGAAAAATGATCACGGTGTTGTTTGTCGAGGACACACTCTTCACAAATTTGAGAAGGATGATCGATCTTTGGAAGTCTCGACACCATGTTCTTTTGATAGAGCAACTTCAAACCAGGGAAGTTCAAGTGTCCATAGCGAAAATGCCATTACCCGACTGCATCTTTCACCATAACAGAGAAACAAGGAAGAACATCGTTTTGGATGTACAAAGGAAACATCCGATTTATGGTCATATTAGCTTGAGCAATCAGACCCTTCTTGTGATCATGAATTTGATAGGCTCCTTCCTTAATGATGATCTCATATCCCTTTTCTTGAAGTTGACCTACACTTAATAGATTAGTTTTCAAACCTGGCACATAAAACTCATCTGAGATGGTCTAAATATTTCCCTTCCCCATAACACATAGAGTAGAATAATCGCCAAATTTGACAAAAGAACAATACGACTCATCTAATTTAGAGAATATAGACTTGTTTCCACACATATGGTAACTAGACCCTGTGTCTAGGTACCACATTCTTTCATGGGTCTTTTTAGTAGTATTACAAGCCATAAGAAGAGAAATCTCATCTTCCTTTTCTACAAAATTTGATTTTGCTTATGTTTTTCCTCTTTTTTCTTTATAAAATTTTGTCCTACATTCAGAACGATAATGACCATACCTGTGGCATCTGTAGCATCTGACTTTGGAATTGTCAAATACTTTTGATTCTTGGTCTCCACCTTGATGTCTCTTACCTTTGCCTTTGGAGTTGAGAGCTTGATTACCATGTATGAATTGTTCACTGCAACAACTTCTACCCTTTTCTCGGCTGCAACCTGTTTGTTGGGAAGATTGCTGGTTGGATGAGTATTGAACTTGCAGTGCTTGCTCCACTGTTACATGCTGGTTAATCAGTTGCTCATGGACCCTCAGCAAACTCATCAATTCTTCAATGGAAAGGGCATCAAGATCCTTTGATTCCTCAATCGAATAGACCACGTGTTCAAACTTTGAGGTTAGTGATCGAAGAATCTTTTCAACGATGGTAATTTCTGCCATCGTTTCTCCACACATTCTCATCTTATTTGCAATTGACATAGTTCTGGAGAAATATTCCTCAATTGACTCTGTCGATTCCATGTGAAAAGTCTCAAATTGGCCACGAAGTGGTTGGAGTTGAGCCCGCTTCACTTTTGTAGTGCCTTGATGCTTTTGCTACATCGCATCCCAAATTTGTTTTGAAGTATCTTTGCAGAGAATAGTCTCCAGGATCGTTCGATCAATTTCTTGAAATAAGTAATTTTTTACTTTCTTATCCTTCGAGCGTAGTTCCTCCAGTTTTGCCTTTTGAGCATCTGTCAAAGTGCAAGAATATGAATGTGGAATACCAGTTTCAACGAGAGTCCAATATTCTTTGGATCTCAGGAAATTTTCCATCAGAATACTCCAATGATCACAGTGACCATCAAATCTAGGTATAGCAAGTTGCACATAAGAGAGACTATTTGCCATTTCCTAGAAAAACAACAGGAAATAATATAAGAGCTATGGCTCTGATACCACTGATACAAATATAAGAAAAGAAGAATTGATGGAAACTTTCTGTAATTTTATTCACTACAATCAGCCAATTAAATAGCAGAGTACATGAACTGACTTAGCAAAAAAATAAGCAACAGACTTCATAGTAGAAGCTAAAGAATAGAAACTAACACAAGTGGTTACAACTGATTATTCAACTTCTTAGATACTTCTAAAGACTAGGAAACTGACTCCTAAAAAAAGTGGCAAACAAGGACTTATTCTGAAATTAAATTGAGTTCTTAACAAAAACATCAGGTTCTCACAAAAACTCTCATGGCAAAGTCCTTAATTTGCAAAAGTCCCAACCATACTTGTAACAAATTGTTGAACAAGGCGCGGATAGAAAAACAAATTTGATCCTGATTATGTACTACTATAGGAGAGGAGCAGAAATAGCTCAGCTTAATTTTAAAAAAATGAAGAACCACGCTAGTATTCAATTTTCCAAAAGTTGAACTTTCACACCCCCACCCCGGATCACATAGGGTGGGCGGTGGACCAGCCACCAAGGTCTTAACTAACCAACTATGTGCATAATAAATACAAAATACAGGGGAAGACAAATAATAAAGTAATCTAATCCATCGACCTAATGAATACCAGAGGAATAAGCTAAATATCACCAACATCATTATTAAACTCATCTAAAACAATAATTAAGCCATAAGGTTCACTATTCTAAGCATAAGTAACATTGTTATTAAAATAATTAAATACTTGTCTCAAAACTACAAAAGACATTTATTCCTGAAGACCTACAATAAAATAAATCTCTAAGCCCTCTAATCCCTTGTATATCAGCAAACTTACTCCTCACCCTGATTCTCTCCTGAAAAATGTTATATGTTTGGGTGAGCACAATGGCCCGTAAATAACAACCACCTCTAATGAGGTGTGAAAATAAATCCCACAGTTATATACAAAAATAAATTTTGATACACAGATAAGTACAACAAATTGTACCCCAATCCCTCCCACATAATCATTTTAAAACAAAATGCTCTCACAATCACAAATAACTTTATAAATGAAAAGACATTTATAACTCAAAACACCATCCATTTTCGCAAATAACTTTATAAATGAAAAGAAATTTATAACCCCAAAACACTCACACACACATTCAGTTCTAAATACATTTGTCAAATCATGTTTGTTACCACTAGTCTGGTAACTAGCCCCGTCTTTAGTTACCACTAGCTTGGTAACTGACCCTGTCTCATGTCATCACTAGTCTGATGACGGGCCCTTATGTGCATATCCCTATACCGACCACGCCAACATACTATCTCGTTACCATTTAGACCTGGTAACCCAGTCTCCGTCTTATAAACATGATTTTCACACACACTAAAACTGTAGTTTTAGTTTCAACACACAAAATTTCTCTTTCATCACCAAAACAATGATATAAAATCATTCCACAAAATTTTCAAAATTCAATTGTATAACAGTTCACAATTGTAAAACATTTAATTGCAACCCCAAACATCAATATATATCATATATATGAAAAATTCACACGCACGCATCCACACATTTAATATATAAAATTCTCCCAAAAGAAGTTGTAACTACTCACATTGATTTCTCAAAATCCAATTCAAATCCCTATTTCTCAACCTCAATGCAATCACCACCTAATCTAAAATAATCTATAACAATCAATCTTTATTCCTAATTTCGGCATTTCACGATTCTATATTTATTTTTTATATTTTCTATCCATTTATATATATTTAATATATCTTTTACATAGAAATATCCTTTATAATATGAGATAATAGTGTATGAAAGTATTTTGGGCTGTTTAGAAAAAGTTTTTAAAGTTTTGGGGTCAAATCATGATTTTTGAAAATTTTGGGGTCAAAATGTAATTTCTTTGAAAAACGAATTTTTCTGTTTTCGAGACTGCCATAATTTTTACAGAATTCTATTCTTGTAACTTACCAAGTAAAAAGATGGTTAAAAATTAAATTTCAAAGAATATAGGGGTCACACTAAAGTTCTTTGAAGTCAAAGGGGTGGATTATATAATTTCTAAACTTTGTCTTCTTCCACCAACAATATCCTGTAGCTTGTGTATATTCTGTAAGTTCAAAATCAAATCTTTTTTTTTTCTTTCACAACACATTAATTAAACTCAATCAATTCCAAACAACTATAAACTTAAAATTCAACCTTCATAACAAGAAGGTACAATATATATATATATTTATATTATATACACCCACATTATAAACTCTACACCATCTAATTGAATAAAAATATAAATTTCATAAGACAATTAATCAATCCATACCTTCAATGGATTTAACCATTTTTGTTTTTCTCATTCCTTCTCCTTCCCTCTTTCTCTCTCTCTGCCACCACCTATCTTTTTCCTTTCGGCCCAAATAATATCAATAAAATATGAGGCAAGGCAACCTAGGGCACTCAATTAAATATAAAGTGTAGGAGTCAATTTTTCTTGATAACACTAAAGTCCCCTTGGCAGTAAGGAATTAGTGTACAACACATTCTAAAACTCTATCCAACTGAATTTCTATAATTATCTGATATTTCCTCCTACACCAAAAACTAAATTATCTCCACTTATTTCCAAATCATATCCATATGCCCATAAGGATAGACCCCAAGCCAAACAAAAGTCTAAAACTTTTGAAATCCAACTTATTCACTTTTATTATTATTATTATTATTATTTTATTTTTTATTTTTTACCTTGAGTATTACATGAACCTTATCAAGACCCATAAGCTTATAACACAACAGTAAACAATTGCATGCTCTACTGAAGCCTATAAAAGCAAATTATGGGATACAAATAAGAACAAACAAACTAAATAAAATAAAAGTTCAAAGAGCACACGGCATCATTTGACGAATGGAATTGAATAAATAACACACAAAGGATATTCAAAGTCACACAAAAGCAATTTAGTTTACTGTATAGCTCTATATAGAGCACCAGTAATAAAACATTCTTGCTTCACAATTCAACATCGTTTGGGTACACTTTTGAATTTCACAAATTTATGAATTTGAGGCTTATCAGAGGAATGAATTGGCCATAAATGCTCTCAGCCAATAATATGTGGAATGGAACAGAAATATAAAGGGCTTTTGAAGAATATAGCCAACGATGAAACAAAGAACTCTATTATTCTATCATAAAGAAAGTTGAAGATATCTATAATATAAAACAGGGCGACTTCAACATCTATCGGTCTCAAATCAATTCAAAAGTCTCTAATCCAAAGACTCACAATACACCTCACTCAAATTAAAAAATCTCTAATCCAAAGGCTCACAATACATCTCACTCAAAAATCAAATCCTACAAATTCAAACACACAACCCAAGGTAGAGGAAGGCATGCTCTCTCCTTCCGAGCAAGGCGACCATAACACCTCTCTCTTTCTCTCACGACTCTATCTCTCACACACACAAGAATCAGATCAAGCCTTTGCCATGTCTCCCTCTCTCTGTCATCGCCAGGTACCCCTCCTCCTCCTCCTCTCTCTCCACTAACAAACCCACACACACAGACATCACGCGCACACACACACAGATCACACACACACACACACATACCACGCACAATCACACGATTTGCGAAATTTAGGTTTTCAAATTGGGACTTTTTGAAGTATTTTTGAAATTTGGGTTTTCAGATTTGGTGTGAAATTTTGAGTGTTAATTTCATTGAGATCAAGAGCTTCTTATACCAGTTGCCGACTTCGTTGACGATGACACCTCTTCTAAACCCTTCTCTTCGACTTCCTTTTCTCATCACTCCGGCTGTGAGATAGCCCTCATCTCTCTCTCTCTATCTCTCATGTGTACTGATTGATTGCTTGATTGATGCGATTTGAATCTATGAAACAGTAAAGGGTTTTGGCTATTTTGGGTATTTGTACATTTGTTGCTTAAGGGTGCGTTTTATTGCCAATTTCTGAGCTGTTTTTGGGTTTTATGATCTGATTGCAAAAAGGTGTGGTTGTTCTTAGTTATATAATTACCTAAATTTAGACGCACACTTTACCTTGTTTCTCTTTTTTGCTTGTGGTTGTGGGGGTTATGTCAAAAGACCAAATTTTGGTTCATGGAAAATTTTGGCGTGTGTAGGTATTAATTCTCGTTCTACTTGTATTGTATTATAGGTTCTGCCCACAGTTCCTTTGTAGATCTACATTTTGTTTCTATGCTAGAATGGATTTTGGGTTTAATTTTAATTTTCTTGGTTTCGTTTCTAAATTTACATAAAATCTACCGTATTTGTAGAAACTCAATCCTCATATCAAAAACTAGACGAAAAAAGAATCCATAATTTTGAGAAGTTCTTCAAGGGAAAACAAAATATCAAGGCAAAGTCAGGAAGGTCCAACAAAAAAAGTATCCATACTTTTGATGAGAATATTTTTTTTATCAACAAAATATTCTTGCTTTGCCGCAACTCATGCTGAGTCATCTCTGATATCAATGATTGACTGCGAGGGGGCAAAATTATGAAAGTTCGTTGCACCAAAATACAGGTATGCAACATGAGATTGACCCTTTTAAACAACTTAGACTGATAAGTAAGATTGTCATTTTAAACCATTATGAGTTAGCTCTGTACCTTGGTGAAATCATCTCCTATGTTATATTCATATTGTACTCCAAGACCATGATATGGTATCGTTCATTTGGGTTGCTCTAGAGAAAACTTTGTTAGTCTATAGCAGTTTGTAGGCCAGATCCTGCTTATGGATAAAAGGATAACAAAATACAGTTGTTCTTTTTGGCAATTTTAGCCCAAAACTAATTTAGCCATTTGCATGGTTTTGCCCCATTGAGATATTTTCAAGGAGTGACAAAAAATGCATACATTAGAGACCCATAGTGTTATTAACCTTATATTTTATCCCTATTGACCTAACTAATTCATAATTATAGTAACTGTTGATTAGAATATTAACAATTATTGTTATTTATTCAATAAATTATAAGGTCAAATAAATTTCAAATGAATTATTTTATCTTTTTTTTTTTATAATTAGAACAACGAATCGCTGAGAACAAACAATATTTTTCAAATTTAATAGTATAATTTAATAGTTTTTTTAAAAGTTTAATAGTTTTTAATAGTTTTCAAATTTAATAATTTTTTTATAATTAGATCAACGAGCGATAAAAATATAATTTTGATAAACTTGAAATGATATTTAATCTAGGTACATATATACATAATACCTTTTATTAATATTATATATACAAAAATTATTTATGTACAACGCACATGTTACATTGCTAGTAAAGTCTAAAGGTTGCATGGTTGGAATACTATTACCAAAGAAAATTATTGACTCATCCTTGCAAGAAACTGTTGTCTGATCTTCTTTAGTGCGGTTGCAACATTTTTCATGTTGATCCTCTCTGTAGGTGATTCTGCATAGCAGTTTAAAGCTAGTTCCATAATTGAAGACACAATGTGCCTTTTCAGCGAAGTGTTCTTCCTTTGGCCTTAGCAAGTTGGCATCTATGACTTGAATTATACCATCAGGTAGTGAATCCTTTACCCATTGTTTCAAGCTCAACTCTCCCGCAAACATTTCATTAGTAGGCTTCCTTCTCGTGAATGTTTCCATCCACAAAATGCCATAGCTGTAAATATCACTCCTTGTCGATACTAATCCTTCCAATACAATCTCTAGATCAAACATGACAACTAATTAAAATTTGTTATGCTCAAGATCACAAACAAACAAACAATAAAACGACAGTGAAAACACAAAACAAACGAGATTACGTAGTTCAACCTAAAAGTTTATATCCACGGTGGAATCACAAGAGCAAAAGTTCAGAAAAAAATGAAAAAATTACAAAGAATTAAAAAAATGAAAGCAAGACAACGGCAGCTCATGATCTCATTTTAACTCCTTAACTATTGGGTTTCTCGCATACCCCTTAATTACTAGAATTAGTTTCACATCGCCTCCGATGGCAAAGGTCGGTTTTCTTTTGGGAAAAAATTGCCATGTATGTAGTAAAATGCATGTCTCTATTGTAGGCAATTGAGGCGATGTGAAATCAAACACCACATTTGGAGTAAGAAACATGATAAATAGGGGTTCAAAAATATAAATTGCCCTAAACTTTTTTGTCAAAACTTAGAACCAAATTTTTGCCAAGCATCAAAAAAAGTTGAGACATGGACCTAATGCAAATCTAATTCTGCATGCCTCACCTGGTGCCATATACCCAAATGTGCCAAGGGTTTTAGTTTGTGCAATACTGTCCCCTGCACCTAATAACTTTGCAATGCCAAAATCACTCACATGTCCGACCATGTATTCATTTAGCATAGGGCATTGTTGGGCTTCAAATCACAATGAACCACAGTAGTTGAATATCCTTGGTGGAGGTAAGGCAATGCACATGCCACATCTATCATTATGCTTAATCTCTGCAACATATCCAAGAAATAGTTGTGAGAATATAACCACCTTTCCAGGCTTCCATTAGGCATGAACTCAAGTGCCAATGCCTTGAAATCAAGGTTAGAGCAACTGTTGATGACTTTGGTCAGATTCCGGTGCCGGATGCTACACAACACTCACATTCTATATGAAAACTCTTGAATGCATCCTCTAGTTGCATTTTGAATACCTTAATGGCCAAAAGTGTCCGATCTATAGTTTCATTGTTGCTAAAAACCTGGATTGCAGATACTAAGAACAGGACGTGTTCAAGGGCACATGATTTGCATTCGCCGGCTATATCTTGTCCTGGACTCATATATTGCCATTCAACCTTGATTAATGCTCATTTATGTTGAACTAGGGATAACCCATGCCTGAAAGTACGGTGCAACAAAAAAAAAAATCAAATATTAAATTTGAACACGAAATAATAAAGCACTGAACTCAAACACGTACTAAATTGAAAGCATAAACTCACCCTATATCATGTGTCTGAAGGCATTTTATAATTCAAAGAAATCAAACATCGATCATAAATGCAAAAAAAATTAAAGACTGGACATGGGGATGAACTAAGCTGAAAGCCTAGCAACTTAGGACAATACACCCCAAGACATGAAAAATTGCTTGAAAAAACTTAAGCCATGAAATGAACAACAAACTTACAATCAAAACTTTTCATAAAAACAACCAGCTTGCTTTGAACCTATGCAACTAAAAAAACACAAATAAAAAATAGACAACAATAATTACGGACTTTGCAAAGTTATTATTCAAATAAGTTACCCGTAAAAGAAATCATCATTCCAAATTAAAGCAGAACCAAGTTGTCCAAAATCAGGAAGTCAACAAATAAAACCCAACACAAAAAAAAAAAGACAATTTCCATGCTTAGGATCATGGAAATTAAGGCATTGGAAAGAAATTAGAAAAAAAAATACACTTTCCACCGTGTAGTCGTATGACGTATGCAGAATCCAATCTTTTCTGCATTCAAGTCTATCTTTTAGCAATATTAAATCCAAAACTATCAACCAAAATTAAGACTATTAAAAATAAAATAAAACAACAAAAACCAAACCAAACATACCAAAAATGATGCATACAACATAACACTCATATTTTCTGGTAAGGGTGGATTCTTTTCGCTCAACTTAGGACAATCCTCCCCAAGTAACCATTGGCTCACAAACAGAGAACTGCCTATTCGATCACCAAAAAAAAAAAAAAAGGAAACAAGAAGCAAGAATTAAAAATGGGAATGAAATAAGGCAATCAATTAAAAATCAAAACCCACATGAGAGCAAGCTGACATTACTCTATGTTTGCTAGAAGACTATGTTTGCTAGAAGACTAATGTCTTAAGTTACCAATGACCCTATGTTGGTAGCAAATTACATTTCTTACAATATTAAGAAACTGATGCAAGACTAAAGTAGAGAAATTTATGCATAGAATTAGCTTATAGTAGAGGGGGTTGAACCTGATGAATGACTACAAATAACGAGACAAACCCACTGTCTGGATAAGAACCATTTATATGGTGCATGCATGAGCTCAATAAGTAATCATTCACTACTTGTTCTGGTTTTTCCACCTATAAAAAGCTTGCGCCACAAGAAGTAATCATTCACCACCTATGAAAAGCGTGAGCTCAAAATTCAGTTTGCTATTCATAAAAAATGATATTCACAAAGTGGGAAATAAAATCACAGATAAAAGATAGTTGCAATAATTAAAATGTGCCAAAAATGCAACCGAAAATGAAAAGGTAACTCAAACGCCAACTTCAAAACTCCACACAATGGAAAAAAGCAAGAAAACTATCAACAATTAATTTGTGCAATCAGGAATGCAATATGCACCTGAAATGAACTCTTCTCATCAGCAGAGCTATCATGAACTATCAACATTTAATTTCTTTTTCTTCTAGTTTACATGAATTTTAAAAAGAAATTTCATCAAGTGATGTATGAAACAGGGGGAAGATGCATCTATCGAAGTTGCTGTCGTGGCAATATCGAAGGAATTAATTTTTATTTGAAACATCCTAAGAGTAAGAAAGTTCAATCTGTTCTGTTTTCCTTGGATTTTCGAGTGTTCGATTATAATTTTTCTTGGATTTCTGAGCTTTCGGTCATAGTAATAAAGTCATAAGCCTGATCTGGGTAACTCGGGGGGAAATTGTGGAAAAGAATCTGATATGCTAGCTCAGCTAGAAATGTTTACACCAAGTTTGCACTGGAAGTTTGTGCTCCAGTTTGCCCTGGAAGTTAACCGGATTAAAGGTATCCTAGCAACAGAATTAGAAAGCAAGAACAAAATGCATATGAAAGAGCCTAATTCGTAGACAAATTGATTATACATTCATTTCCAAGAGAAAGGTCAAACCCAGATCAGCAATTATAGACTAAAACTAAGAAATAGAAAAATTATCTGTTTGGTGTGAGAACAAACACATCAAAAGAAGGAAAAAGAAACTGCTTGACATCCCAAAAGGTAGAGTCAATGTGGGAGGTAGAAAGGAAGCAAAGTAAAGAACGATAATAAGATTGCCAACATGACAAATATCATAGAAATTAAAAAAACAAATATCATGGCAGAGGAGTGAGTACTCAATACAAATCAGAGAAAACAAATATAGTGGGTTATTCTTACCTGTAATACAAATATCATGGCAGAGGAGTGAGGTCTTTTGATCTTCTTATAAAACTTAATAATGATTCAAGACTCGTGTTTCAATTCAAGCAACAATCACATTACGCCACTAAGCACAAAATAGGCAATTGAAAAATAATATGACCACTTAAAAACAAACAAAAATAGTGTCCCCAAGATTCTTTGTGAAAATATTCAGACCCTTATAGGTGGGTAGTGACAATAAAATTCCAATGATTTGACCAAAAATAGTTGCTTAAGATGTTCTCAAGGAGAATAGCTTGGGGGGGGGGGGAACAGATTCTTAAGGTAGTTTATGTGATGTTTAACTGTTCATAATCATGGAACATCTAGCGATTTCAAAGTCCAAGTGATTGCAAGCTATGGAGCAGCAA
>JAHQCQ010002141.1:0-18021 GCA_023539305.1 Ilex asprella | reverse complement strand
GCACACACATCCCATTTTACACCATTCCATTTCCCTCACCTCTTTGCCCTTTCTTTTGACACTATCCCGAGGGGAAGAAATCTTTCTCCCCCGACCATACATTGCATCACATGAGGGAGAGTAATTAGGGGTAAGTTGAGGTTAGGTATTTCGATCAATCAACAAGTCCATGCCTTAAATCAACTGAGGCAATCATTCTCTCCATATTCCAACACTTACAATCCAGGGTGGAGCAACCACCCTAACTTTAGTTGGAGGAATGAAAACCCTATTCCCGATGGGTCTAATGTGTATTCATCTCCCGTGCCTCCTAAACAAGGTCAATACCCGAGTCATGGGCAAGCGTCTAGCTCCCAATACCCAAGGGTATCAGTCAACACCACCACATCAGAATTTTTCACAAAATCCTCCTCCTCAAGGCTTGTCTAATCAAGGACCGTCAAATCCATTCACCTACCAACATCCCCATAAGAGGAACTTGGAGGATGTATTTTACAACTTCATTCAAAGCCAAACCACCTTCAACAAGGACATTTCGACCCAACTCACGAAGATCACTAATGCCATTGGGTTGTCTCAACAAGAGAAGGAGAAATTCCCCGCTCAACCCCAAGAAAACCCTAAAGGCCAACATGTGTTTGAAATAGCCTCACCCACCCAAGAGAGTTGTGAACAACTCAAGGCGGTCACCACTCTTTGAAGTGGCAAACAATTTGAAAAGACTATGGTGCCAAAGGTTGCACCCAAAGCCTCATTGCCAATACAAGGAGAAAGTGAAGGTGAGGCCAAAGATAGTGTGGCCGGAAAAGCTGAGGAGAGTGAAAAAAGAGTTGAAGTTGTAATTGAAAAGAAAATATGATAAATGAGCACATGTTTATTCCTTCTATACCTGCCCCTTTTCTCCATCGTTTGAAGCCACCTGTCAAGGTGGCTAATTATACTGACATTTTTGAGATGTTCAAGCAGGTAAAAGATCAACATCCCTCTCCTTGACACTATCAAGAAAATACCATCATGTGCAAAAATTTTAAAAGATTTATGCACGGTAAAGAGGAGGTTGAATGTTCGAAAAAAGACATTTTTGACTGAGCAAGTGAGCTCCATTTTGAGGACCAACACATCTCCAAAATTCAAGGATCCTGGTTGTCCAACAATTGCCATAACCATAGGGAATTGTCAGGTGGAGCAAGCATTGCTTGACTTGGGAGCAAGTGTCAATCTCCTCCCCTACTCGGTGTATCAACAACTTCAACTTGAGGAGTTGAAGCCCACCTCAATTACACTCCAACTGGCATATCGTAGCATTCGTACACCGAGGGGAGTAGTGGAAGATGTTTTAGTTCAAATTGATAATTTTTACTTCCCCATTGATTTTATTGTCTTAGATACACATCCCATAGCTAATTTGAGCTCCCAAATTTCCGCTATTCTTGGACAACCTTTCCTTGCTACATCTAATGTTGTGATTAATTACAGGAATGGTTTGATAAAATTGGCATTTGGGAACATGACTATGGAGCTGAATGCGTTCAACCTAGCAAAACAACTGGGAGATGACGAGGAAATGAATGAGGTAAATCGAATTAACATCTTGGTCGAGGAGCAAATGGAGTTTGAAAGAATGTTGAAATGGAAGGAGGAACAAAGTGCTAACCTTGAGGAATTGGAAAAGCAAGAGGAGAGTGAAGACTTGAAGGGAATTGAAAGTTGGATTCCCACCTTTGAAGAGCTACCCAAGCAAGAAAGAAAAAAAATTTCGTCAAAGGAACAAGAGCCAAAACTAGAATTGAAGCCATTACCCTCCCACTTGAAATATGCCTATCTTGGCAAAGGTGAGACATTCTCAGTTGTCATAAGCTCAACCCTGAAGGAGAAACAAGAAGAAAAACTCTTAGAGTTGTTGAGGAGGTGCAAGGGAGCAATTGGGTAGACTATCGCGGACATAAAGAGGATTAGCCCTATCATTTGCACCCATTGTATCTATCTTAAGGAGGATTCAAAACCCTCCCGACAACCTCAAAAAAGATTAAATCCCAACATGAAGGTGGTGGTGAAAGAGGAGGTTTTGAAACTACATGATGTGGGCATCATATTTTCGATCGTCGATAGCAAGTGGGTAAGTCCCACACAAGTAGAACCAAAGAAGTCGGGAGTCACGGTAGTGGAGAATGAGAAAAATGAACTCATACCGACAAGAATCATAACCGGATGGAGAGTTTGCATTGACTACCGAAAACTCAATGCTTGTACAAGGAAGGATCACTTCCCAATGCCATTTCTAGATCATGTTTTGGAACAGGTAGCTGGGCACCTATTCTATTGTTTCTTAGATGGGTACTCCGGCTACAATCAGATTGAGATAGCATTGGAGGACAAAGAGAAGACAACGTTCACCTGCCCATATGGTACCTTCGCCTATCGTCGTATGCCATTCGGATTATGCGATACCCCAGGGACCTTTCAACGGTGCATGATGGGGATCTTTAGTGATATGGTGGAGAAGATTGTGGAGGTGTTTATGGATGATTTTTTTTTGTATTTGGTGATTCCTTCGACGGATGCTTGGAGAATTTAGAGAGAGTATTAGAGAGATGTGAAGAAAAGGATCTTGTTTTAAATTGGAAAAAATGTCACTTTATGGTGACGGAAGGAATTGTGTTGGGCCACAGTGTCGGCGAGGGGCATTGAAGTTGACAAATCCAAGGTGGAGACCATCTCCAACCTTCCCACGCCGACAGCCATCAAGGGAATTCAGTCATTCTTGGGCCATGCAGGTTTTTATCGTAGATTTATTAAAAATTTAAGTGTGTTAGCCCGACCCCTGACCCATTTACTATCTAAAGAAGTCCCCTTTGAGTGGTCGAATGATTGTGAGACATCTTTTCAAAAATTAAAAAGCATACTTATCACGCCTCCTATCATGCGACCACCTAATTGGGACCTTCTTTCTAGCTCATGTGCGACGCGAGTCGGTACAGTGTTGGGTCAGAGGGAGAAAAATCGACCGTATGCCATTCACTACGCTAGCAAGACACTTAATGAGGCTCAAATGAATTACACCACCACAGAAAAAGAATTTCTAGCCGTAGTGTTCGCTTTAGATAAGTTTCGTTCATATATCATTGGTTCACCTATTGTTGTTTTCACTGACCATTTTTCCTTAAAGTATTTGTTAGCTAAGTAGGACATGAAACCAAGGCTCATTAGGTGGATCCTCCTCTTGCAAGAATTTGATTTTACAATCAAAGACAAGAAAGGAGTACAGAATATTGTGACGGATCACTTGTCCCGACTAGTGGTGCAAGAAACAAATAAGCATATTCCCATTCCCGACTCTTTTCCTGATAAGCAATTACTCTCAATTCAATCAATTTATCCTTGGTATGCTGACATCTGTAATTACATTGCAACAGGACAAATACTGCCACATTAGAGCCCGGAAGATAAAAGACTATTCATAGCGGACGTGAAGTATTTTTACTTCGACAATTCGTATTTGTTCAAATATTGTCCAGACCAAGTCATGAGGAGATGCATGCCCGAAAATTAATAACGGAACGTCCTTGCATTCTGTCACTCCCAGGCTTGTGGCGGGTCTTTCTCAGCAACGAAAACTTCAGCAAAAAAATTTCAGTCAGGTTTCTACTGGCCGTCTCTATTTAAAGACTGTGTTTCATATTGTAAGGCATGTGACAGATGCCAACGATTGGGTAGTGTTACCCGTCGAAATATGATGCCACTTTTCCCTGTGCTTGTTATTGAAATATTTGACTATTAGGACATCGATTTTATGGGTCCATTTTCCATGTCTTTTGGTTACCTGTACATTCTTCTGGCAGTGGACTACTTGTCCAAGTGGGTAGAGGCTATCCCAACCAAGACTAATGACCACTGGGTCGTAGTTAAGTTCTTAAAAAAGAATATTTTCTCGAGGTTTGGGATGTCTCGTGCAATGATTAGTGATGGTGAATCCCACTTTTGTAACATGTCATTTGCATCGTTAATGTTCAAATATGGCGTTACACACATAGTGTCCATTGCATACTACCCACAAACCAATGGCCAAGCTGAATTAACGAATAAGGAGATTAAGAATATCTTGGAAAAAATGGTTAACCCAAACAGAAAGGATTGGTCAGTCAGATTGACCGATGCCTTATGGGCGTACCGTACTGCCTATAAGACTGTTTTAGGCATGTCTCCCTAACGGCTAGTTTATGAAAAAGCTTGTCATTTGTCGGTTGAAATGGAGCACAAGGCCTACTGAGCCATAAAAACCTTGAACTTTAACTTGAGAATTGCTGGTGAGCAGAGAAAGTTGGAATTGAGTGAAATGGATGAGATTCAAAGAGATACATATGAGAGTTCCAAAATTTTGAAGGAACGGGCTAAAGTTTTTCTTGATAGTTCCATCACAAGGAAGTCATTTGAGCCTGGGCAAAAAATGCTCTTGTATAATTCTTGTCTCTCCATTTTTCAAGGAAAATTAAGATCCCGATGGGATGACCCCTATCTTGTCAAGGTGGTCTACCCCAACGGAGCAGAGGATATCACAAACCCTAAAGATGGCCAGACATTCAAGGTCAATGGCCAAAGACTCAAGCCATTCTTTGAGGGTTTTGAAGAATAGAGGGTGGAGAAAGATTTAATTGACCCGGTGTATCCGGAGGTTGTTGAGGATTAGCTGACGTTTATCTTTCTAGTGTACAGTTCCTTTGATTTACTTATGTCAATTTTATTTTTATGTAACTCACTTTATTTGGTTTTATAGATTGGTCTCTCTTAGATCTAGATCTTGTTGTTTTTGTCAAAAGCTCAATTGCAAGGTGTTCTCTTACCTGATTTATCTTTTTACTGTCTTTCATTGCATACTATATCTTTTTGTTGCATTGAGGACAATGCATGATTCAAGTTGGGGGGTGAGGTGCACCATTTATATGATACACCAAGGCTGTTAGAAAATTTTGATTGTTGTGTGAATTATTAAAAAAGATGTGAATTTTTTGAAATTTTTGAAATTTTTTGATGAAAAATATCTTAAGTTGATCTGTATTCCATCATGAAGAAGTTGTGTGTTGGATGACATGTTGATCGTTGTTGTGAACTTTATGCACATGAGCATTCTATGGAAGTTGATCCTATGCATGAGTATCACATATGTATTGATTTTCAAAGTCATCTTTATGTGACTCTTGAATGTGTAATTTCTGTGATTTACGGATTGGATTCATATTTTAAGCTTGACATAAGTAGCCGAGATGAGTTTGGATCCATGAAAGCTTTAGGGACAAAATTTTTTTGCAGGAATATCACAATTACTCAAAGAACTATTTTTCAACGTCAAATTTGTTCAATAATCTCATTATACTTGTATGGGTTCGGTGCATTTGGATACTAGACTGATTTGTCGTGATCGAATAATGCCACCCCATGCAGACCTGAAAGTGATCTTAGGCCATCTTTGAATATGTCGAGCCTTTGCCTTTCTCTTGTGCAAATTTTATCCCTAGTTCCGTGATTGAGCCTTAATTGAATTCTTTTCTATGCCATACATTTGACCAAGCCAAAGAAAAGAAGAAATGTCGACCTTACCTTGGTTGTTCCTAAAGCGGATGTGAGAGATTGCAAAAGAAGGAACTGTGATGTGAAACTGTAAACAAAAGGGATGAATGAGGTTGAAACTCAATGAGTCAACCATATAACAATGAAAAATACAAGAAAAGAAAAAGAATGGGTGAAAGAGAAAAAGAAAAGGGAAATGTCAAGGAAAAGAAAGAAAAGAGACAAAGGGAGTGGTGATGATACGAGAATCAAAATATAGTGTCTTTCTAAAATAAAGGTCTCTCACTCGGAACAACCCTCTTTGTTACCTTATTTCCGTCATTTCTTTTACCTAGAAATCACCCCAAGGCCTCGTTATAACTGTTAAAGTCCTAAGTTATCTAGAGAAGCATGGGAGGTGCATATGTTCAAAGAAAATGATGAGTTATGTTTACTATTCAATGCATGAGCATTCTATTCATGAGACTATGAGAAGGCCGCTTCACTTTATGTACTTCATTTTTGGGATTACATGTGAGCACTTCGTTTTGAACACAAGATTCTATGTCATATGTACACATGGAGTGCATACCAGGATAACTTGAGTGTATTCTTTTATTAAAAGTGTCCCTTGGTGAGTTTTGCATTGAAGTTGAATTTGCCTAAGCTATTTGAATGTGAATCCTGTTGTGTAAATACTCAGATTATGTGCTTAATTCACACACAAACTGGTTGGAAATCAATGTGTACATGTAGACTTTAGACTAGTGTTGAAGACTATGGTTTTGCTCATGTATGTTTAGTTCAGTCATATGAGAAATGTGTTAAATAACTCATGCTTCCGGAATTGAGGAATATGACTCAAGTTTTTGATATTTGACATGACTTAAGAATGCCCCGATGATGAAATTTATGATGTGTATTCTAGATGTGCGTTTTGATAAGTTGAAAATAGAAATCCATTCCATGTAGGTTGATTGTATCAAAGGTTTAAATCATTATGCAAATTCAACATTAATTTGGGCATGATGGTTTGAATTGTGGTTTTCAAGAGGAGTACATTGTTGGAATGGAGTAATAGTCATTAGGAGGGTGGTAAAAGTGTCTGGTGTAGTCCTTAGTTGAAATGGTGTGGTGAGAAGAGCTCAGCAGAAATTTTACAGTCAAAACAACAGACACTATACCGGTACAGCGTACCGGTACGCAAAGGCTACTGGAGTTTGAGGTACCGGTACAGTATGCTGAACCGAGAAAAAAATTAGGGCTTTTTATTTTAAATCTATCGATAAACTTCATTTTCCACCTAAAAAAATCAGCCCTAGCTCTCCCTCTCCCTCACTCGAAAGCACCCAAGGCCCCTTTCCTCTTTCTCCCTCCTTAAACCCTAGCCCATCTCCCTCTTTCCTGTTAATTTATGGTGCCTCCCTCGCCCAAAACCCTTGCTGGCGAATTCCCCAAATCCCTTAAACCCCTTATTTCTCTTCATTCACTTGTATATGGCTCATCTAATGGGAATGGTACTTGAACCAATAAACTCGATTGAGGGTCGATTGTGGTTCATTTTTGCGTTCCTCTCAGTATGGGCACTGTTGCACTCCATGGCCCGTACCAAGAGAGTGGGGTCCAAGTCTCCTCCACCTGCTGAGCCCAGTAGCCGCAAGAGGAGCGGTGAGGGACCAAACATGGACCCTGAGGAACAACAAAAGAGGGCAAGGATGACGGCACGACTTCAGTTTATTGAGGACAAGGGTGTCACATGTGAGCAACATCTTGATTTTATTTGGCTCACCCCATGACATAAGGTGGTAAAAATTGTTGAACGACATGGGATGCAGTTCTGTTTTAAACCTGTTGAGGGGTATAACCTATCCCTGTGCAGAGAATTCTACCAAACACTTAAGGTGGTGACAATGCAACATGGGGAGACACTAAGAGCCAACATGCGGGGCAAGGTGTTCGATGTCACCCCGGATGTCATTGCCACCCTCCTAGGGGATTATCAGAGACCGCCACCTTTCCCGCCCGTGTATCCTCACAATGTGGACAAACCGAAGACTAAGGCCGAGTTTTTTGTGTTGATATATGAAGATCCTTCAACATTTAGGGGAACTGTGCATAGTAGGAGCTTGAAGCATGTGTATGGGTTGTTAAACAAACTTCTCCGTTATAACCTTCTCCCAAGAGCTGCAGAAAAGAAGCCAAATATGGAGAAGTTAGCCCTTATTGTTGCGGTTGTGTCGGGGAAAACAATTAATTTTGTTGTGATTATTTGGGAGGTGATGAAGGATTTTGCCGCACCTGTGAAGCCAATGACCAACTTGCCATACGGGAGTCTGGTGACCCAGATGTGCAATCACTTTAAGGTGAAGGGTTTTGCTTTCGATAAGATCACCCCTCCCAAGACAGGAGCTATTGGCAAAACTAGCAGCAAAAAGATGAAAGCAATGAGTCGAGCTGAGCGAGCTCAAATGGAGGCTGACCTCGATGACATGCTGCCAACTGCTCCCACTAGGCCATTCATATCTATGCCAACGCGTTCAACAAACCAATGCCTTGATGCATTGGAGGGATCAATACAAGGGATGATGGCCATGATGAAATATCTCTTCATGCATACTTTCCCTGGGAGGCCCATCCCTAGTGGATCCCCTGCTCCTATTGGTGGCATTTCTACTTCTGGTCCTTCTACGTCAAGAGTGGTTGATGATGATGTAGATGAGGAGGAAGATGATGAGGAGGAGAATGATGAGGATGATGGTGATGAAGAATAGGATTGTGTTTGGGTTTTCTTTTTGTGTCTTGTTGGATTGGGATGGAAGTTGTTAGAAAAGAGTTGTAGGCTATTTTGTTTTTTTTTTATGTCCTACTCGATGTACTCCAACTCAATGACATATTTATGGAAAACCATGGTTTGATAAATTATGTTCATGTTTATGTTGTGAATTGCGTTATGATTTTTACTTTTAATCATATGGATTAATGGATGTTTGAATGGATTGATTATTCATGATGATGTCTTGTTTCACGCTACAAATAACTTGTTTGCTAGGGACTAGCAAAACATAAGTTGGGGGCTGTGATTAGCACAAAATATTGCATATTTATATGTGCTAACCATCTGTTAATTAACGGTTTCTATGATGCTAAAGATAAAAGTTATATATATTGAGCTATTAATGATGACATTTTGTATTTGCAGTAAAAATGTGTTAAACAAGACTCCCTTTAGCACTTCAACAAGGATGGAGACAAAAGGGGATGAAAGAATAAGAATTGGAAAGCTTAACAGTGGCTGATGCAACAGAAACACCAAAAACTACAGACAACGTACTGGTACAGTGTACCGGTATGCAAAGGCTACTAGAGTTCAAGGTACCGATACGCAGTACCAGTACTGTCTGTCGATTTCTTCCCCAAAACTCCGCAGCAAGAGCTCTGTCACTTTGCGAAACCCACCATCAACTCTCCCCTACTCCCCTGACATGACCACAATACTATTCACCTTGTTCACACCATGGATTGGATGTTTAGAGCTTGGATCATCAATGAAGAGAGAGAAAGTGGAAGGAGCTAGGTGTGCAGACAAGCTCTGCACACCTCTGTTCAACCCATGCCCTCTGCAACCTATGGATGGGATAGACAACCCAAGCTAACTCAGAGCTCTGGGGCACATTTTGGAGGGAAGATGAATGGGAGAGTTCAGCAATATAGAGGGTGTAGAGATATAGAAAAATAGCTTCTAGGGTAGAAGACGATGAACAGTATTTTTTAGAGAGATAAATTGATTTTTCTGCATTTTCTTCATTACATTGCCATGTAATCTATTGTAAGGATCTTTAGAACTTCATTGACTGTCGTTAATGTTAATTTCCTTCATGTTTTTTGTTGGTTTAATGCCTATATAAAGATTTACCCTTAATGCTCCCAGTCTTTCAGTTTTTTTAGCAGTAAAATTGGTTTGACATGCTTTCACCTTTAGCCTTTAATTTCTTGCATTTAGTTACTCTAAATCTTTATAGTTCTCATGCACTCTCATTACATTTTTGGTTTCATTTCAAGCATGAATAGCTAAATCATCAAGTTGGTAAATCCAAGGGAAACCTCCACTTGGGTATACCATTCCTACTCATTCTCCTCCCTCCCTTGTGAGTTCCATGGTTCGGTTTGACCGGGTTGAGAATGGGTGAGTTTGTGAGGCTTTGATATTCCGTAGACATAGTCAAGGTTTATGTTTAGATCCTCACCAATCTTAACCCTAGCTTCCCGCGAATCAATCGTTCATTCATGCTCTATCGGAGGAGGGGTTTTGAGTTAGGATGGTATCTCCATTGGAGTGGCCTCTTGGGTTTGCCAACATTTATTTTTTCATTACATTCTCATTGGTACACACTTCACTGATTAGCACACAATTTTGTTTATGCTGAAATGCTAATCAACTCATTTTGTTTTCTTTTGAGTTTTAAATGATGCAAAGTATAAGAATTAAAGTTCTAATGCCATGTGGTTGTATTTGCAGTTGAATGGAGACAATCATTCCTTTGAAGACCCTCTCACACCCCTTGGAGTGAAAGGAATTGAAAAGATAGTGTGAGGATGGCTCGGGAGCAAAGGAATCAAGAGCTGCAGACAAGGAAGCAGAATGGTACCGGTACCAGGTACCGGTTCCCAAAACCTACTGGAGTTGGGGTACCGGTACCCGGTACCGGTACCACGTTCCTAACATGCCCAAATTTCACATATCTGTTCAGCTGTTTTGAGGGCCCCACCAGTGCGACTCCACCACTTCTCTGACACACCCAGGACACTGATCAGCGTGCCCTCTCCTTCCTTTGGTCCCTGAGGCTATAGCATTTAATGAGGAGTGAGAAAGAAGGGAAAAGAGCAGCCCCTGACATGGGTCTGGCCCTAGCCTGCCTCCTGATCCCTTTGGTTGACTGCCACCTCCAGAGGGTCAGCCATGCTCTCTTGCACGTTTTTGGTAGGGTGCTGCTTACTTCTCCAGAGGGGTAGGAAGGGATATAGGATCATTCCATTTTTTTGTAAACAAAAATATAGAGAGAGAAGCTCTCAAGGTAGAAGATGATGAATAGTGAGTTCTAGAGAGAGAAAGTGACATTTTACATGTATTTTCCATTGTTTCAGCTGTGAATGTTTTGAAAAGATCCTTGGAACTTCTTGGAATGTTATGAATGCTAGTTCATTTTATGTTATTTCCGAGTTAATACTCTTTTCAAATGCTTTACCATGAATGTTCTTAAGTTCTTCATTCTCATTCATTCAAAATGGGTTTTCATCTCTTCCAAACCTAGCTTGTGAGTTATTGCATTTAGCTACTCTAGACTTTCATTCCATTACAATGCACTTTCATTACATAGTCATTCTCATTTCAAGTATGAATAGCTAAATCTTCTAGTTGGCAAGACCAAGGGGAATCTCTCTTTGGGCATACCATTGCAACTCCTTCTCCACCCTCCCTTTAGAGTCAAATGGTTTGTTTTGACCGGATAGAAGGTGAATGAGTCGATGAGACTTTGATAAACCATAGGCCTAGTCACGGTTTATGCTTAACCCCTCATCGATCTCACTTCCGGCTCTCCGTGAATCAAACATTCATTCACACTCAATCGGAGGAGTGGGTTGAGTTGCGGTGACATACCCATTGGAGTGACCTTTTTGGACTTGCCAACATTTGTTTCCCATTGCATTTTCATTAGCAAATATTTCACCAACCAACTCTCAAGACAAAAGATTTTACATTTCCGTTTTTCACCAAATCACTTCAAACTTGTCTCACTTCTTTCCCTGTGGATACGACCTTGGAATACTCTTCCAAGTATTTCACGACACACGAAAGTCTCCTTGCGATTGGGGAGCATTTTTGCGCACACACATCCCATTTTACACCATTCCATTTCCCTCACCTCTTTGCCCTTTCTTTTGACACTATCCCGAGGGGAAGAAATCTTTCTCCCCCGACCATACATTGCATCACATGAGGGAGAGTAATTAGGGGTAAGTTGAGGTTAGGTATTTCGATCAATCAACAAGTCCATGCCTTAAATCAACTGAGGCAATCATTCTCTCCATATTCCAACACTTACAATCCAGGGTGGAGCAACCACCCTAACTTTAGTTGGAGGAATGAAAACCCTATTCCCGATGGGTCTAATGTGTATTCATCTCCCGTGCCTCCTAAACAAGGTCAATACCCGAGTCATGGGCAAGCGTCTAGCTCCCAATACCCAAGGGTATCAGTCAACACCACCACATCAGAATTTTTCACAAAATCCTCCTCCTCAAGGCTTGTCTAATCAAGGACCGTCAAATCCATTCACCTACCAACATCCCCATAAGAGGAACTTGGAGGATGTATTTTACAACTTCATTCAAAGCCAAACCACCTTCAACAAGGACATTTCGACCCAACTCACGAAGATCACTAATGCCATTGGGTTGTCTCAACAAGAGAAGGAGAAATTCCCCGCTCAACCCCAAGAAAACCCTAAAGGCCAACATGTGTTTGAAATAGCCTCACCCACCCAAGAGAGTTGTGAACAACTCAAGGCGGTCACCACTCTTTGAAGTGGCAAACAATTTGAAAAGACTATGGTGCCAAAGGTTGCACCCAAAGCCTCATTGCCAATACAAGGAGAAAGTGAAGGTGAGGCCAAAGATAGTGTGGCCGGAAAAGCTGAGGAGAGTGAAAAAAGAGTTGAAGTTGTAATTGAAAAGAAAATATGATAAATGAGCACATGTTTATTCCTTCTATACCTGCCCCTTTTCTCCATCGTTTGAAGCCACCTGTCAAGGTGGCTAATTATACTGACATTTTTGAGATGTTCAAGCAGGTAAAAGATCAACATCCCTCTCCTTGACACTATCAAGAAAATACCATCATGTGCAAAAATTTTAAAAGATTTATGCACGGTAAAGAGGAGGTTGAATGTTCGAAAAAAGACATTTTTGACTGAGCAAGTGAGCTCCATTTTGAGGACCAACACATCTCCAAAATTCAAGGATCCTGGTTGTCCAACAATTGCCATAACCATAGGGAATTGTCAGGTGGAGCAAGCATTGCTTGACTTGGGAGCAAGTGTCAATCTCCTCCCCTACTCGGTGTATCAACAACTTCAACTTGAGGAGTTGAAGCCCACCTCAATTACACTCCAACTGGCATATCGTAGCATTCGTACACCGAGGGGAGTAGTGGAAGATGTTTTAGTTCAAATTGATAATTTTTACTTCCCCATTGATTTTATTGTCTTAGATACACATCCCATAGCTAATTTGAGCTCCCAAATTTCCGCTATTCTTGGACAACCTTTCCTTGCTACATCTAATGTTGTGATTAATTACAGGAATGGTTTGATAAAATTGGCATTTGGGAACATGACTATGGAGCTGAATGCGTTCAACCTAGCAAAACAACTGGGAGATGACGAGGAAATGAATGAGGTAAATCGAATTAACATCTTGGTCGAGGAGCAAATGGAGTTTGAAAGAATGTTGAAATGGAAGGAGGAACAAAGTGCTAACCTTGAGGAATTGGAAAAGCAAGAGGAGAGTGAAGACTTGAAGGGAATTGAAAGTTGGATTCCCACCTTTGAAGAGCTACCCAAGCAAGAAAGAAAAAAAATTTCGTCAAAGGAACAAGAGCCAAAACTAGAATTGAAGCCATTACCCTCCCACTTGAAATATGCCTATCTTGGCAAAGGTGAGACATTCTCAGTTGTCATAAGCTCAACCCTGAAGGAGAAACAAGAAGAAAAACTCTTAGAGTTGTTGAGGAGGTGCAAGGGAGCAATTGGGTAGACTATCGCGGACATAAAGAGGATTAGCCCTATCATTTGCACCCATTGTATCTATCTTAAGGAGGATTCAAAACCCTCCCGACAACCTCAAAAAAGATTAAATCCCAACATGAAGGTGGTGGTGAAAGAGGAGGTTTTGAAACTACATGATGTGGGCATCATATTTTCGATCGTCGATAGCAAGTGGGTAAGTCCCACACAAGTAGAACCAAAGAAGTCGGGAGTCACGGTAGTGGAGAATGAGAAAAATGAACTCATACCGACAAGAATCATAACCGGATGGAGAGTTTGCATTGACTACCGAAAACTCAATGCTTGTACAAGGAAGGATCACTTCCCAATGCCATTTCTAGATCATGTTTTGGAACAGGTAGCTGGGCACCTATTCTATTGTTTCTTAGATGGGTACTCCGGCTACAATCAGATTGAGATAGCATTGGAGGACAAAGAGAAGACAACGTTCACCTGCCCATATGGTACCTTCGCCTATCGTCGTATGCCATTCGGATTATGCGATACCCCAGGGACCTTTCAACGGTGCATGATGGGGATCTTTAGTGATATGGTGGAGAAGATTGTGGAGGTGTTTATGGATGATTTTTTTTTGTATTTGGTGATTCCTTCGACGGATGCTTGGAGAATTTAGAGAGAGTATTAGAGAGATGTGAAGAAAAGGATCTTGTTTTAAATTGGAAAAAATGTCACTTTATGGTGACGGAAGGAATTGTGTTGGGCCACAGTGTCGGCGAGGGGCATTGAAGTTGACAAATCCAAGGTGGAGACCATCTCCAACCTTCCCACGCCGACAGCCATCAAGGGAATTCAGTCATTCTTGGGCCATGCAGGTTTTTATCGTAGATTTATTAAAAATTTAAGTGTGTTAGCCCGACCCCTGACCCATTTACTATCTAAAGAAGTCCCCTTTGAGTGGTCGAATGATTGTGAGACATCTTTTCAAAAATTAAAAAGCATACTTATCACGCCTCCTATCATGCGACCACCTAATTGGGACCTTCTTTCTAGCTCATGTGCGACGCGAGTCGGTACAGTGTTGGGTCAGAGGGAGAAAAATCGACCGTATGCCATTCACTACGCTAGCAAGACACTTAATGAGGCTCAAATGAATTACACCACCACAGAAAAAGAATTTCTAGCCGTAGTGTTCGCTTTAGATAAGTTTCGTTCATATATCATTGGTTCACCTATTGTTGTTTTCACTGACCATTTTTCCTTAAAGTATTTGTTAGCTAAGTAGGACATGAAACCAAGGCTCATTAGGTGGATCCTCCTCTTGCAAGAATTTGATTTTACAATCAAAGACAAGAAAGGAGTACAGAATATTGTGACGGATCACTTGTCCCGACTAGTGGTGCAAGAAACAAATAAGCATATTCCCATTCCCGACTCTTTTCCTGATAAGCAATTACTCTCAATTCAATCAATTTATCCTTGGTATGCTGACATCTGTAATTACATTGCAACAGGACAAATACTGCCACATTAGAGCCCGGAAGATAAAAGACTATTCATAGCGGACGTGAAGTATTTTTACTTCGACAATTCGTATTTGTTCAAATATTGTCCAGACCAAGTCATGAGGAGATGCATGCCCGAAAATTAATAACGGAACGTCCTTGCATTCTGTCACTCCCAGGCTTGTGGCGGGTCTTTCTCAGCAACGAAAACTTCAGCAAAAAAATTTCAGTCAGGTTTCTACTGGCCGTCTCTATTTAAAGACTGTGTTTCATATTGTAAGGCATGTGACAGATGCCAACGATTGGGTAGTGTTACCCGTCGAAATATGATGCCACTTTTCCCTGTGCTTGTTATTGAAATATTTGACTATTAGGACATCGATTTTATGGGTCCATTTTCCATGTCTTTTGGTTACCTGTACATTCTTCTGGCAGTGGACTACTTGTCCAAGTGGGTAGAGGCTATCCCAACCAAGACTAATGACCACTGGGTCGTAGTTAAGTTCTTAAAAAAGAATATTTTCTCGAGGTTTGGGATGTCTCGTGCAATGATTAGTGATGGTGAATCCCACTTTTGTAACATGTCATTTGCATCGTTAATGTTCAAATATGGCGTTACACACATAGTGTCCATTGCATACTACCCACAAACCAATGGCCAAGCTGAATTAACGAATAAGGAGATTAAGAATATCTTGGAAAAAATGGTTAACCCAAACAGAAAGGATTGGTCAGTCAGATTGACCGATGCCTTATGGGCGTACCGTACTGCCTATAAGACTGTTTTAGGCATGTCTCCCTAACGGCTAGTTTATGAAAAAGCTTGTCATTTGTCGGTTGAAATGGAGCACAAGGCCTACTGAGCCATAAAAACCTTGAACTTTAACTTGAGAATTGCTGGTGAGCAGAGAAAGTTGGAATTGAGTGAAATGGATGAGATTCAAAGAGATACATATGAGAGTTCCAAAATTTTGAAGGAACGGGCTAAAGTTTTTCTTGATAGTTCCATCACAAGGAAGTCATTTGAGCCTGGGCAAAAAATGCTCTTGTATAATTCTTGTCTCTCCATTTTTCAAGGAAAATTAAGATCCCGATGGGATGACCCCTATCTTGTCAAGGTGGTCTACCCCAACGGAGCAGAGGATATCACAAACCCTAAAGATGGCCAGACATTCAAGGTCAATGGCCAAAGACTCAAGCCATTCTTTGAGGGTTTTGAAGAATAGAGGGTGGAGAAAGATTTAATTGACCCGGTGTATCCGGAGGTTGTTGAGGATTAGCTGACGTTTATCTTTCTAGTGTACAGTTCCTTTGATTTACTTATGTCAATTTTATTTTTATGTAACTCACTTTATTTGGTTTTATAGATTGGTCTCTCTTAGATCTAGATCTTGTTGTTTTTGTCAAAAGCTCAATTGCAAGGTGTTCTCTTACCTGATTTATCTTTTTACTGTCTTTCATTGCATACTATATCTTTTTGTTGCATTGAGGACAATGCATGATTCAAGTTGGGGGGTGAGGTGCACCATTTATATGATACACCAAGGCTGTTAGAAAATTTTGATTGTTGTGTGAATTATTAAAAAAGATGTGAATTTTTTGAAATTTTTGAAATTTTTTGATGAAAAATATCTTAAGTTGATCTGTATTCCATCATGAAGAAGTTGTGTGTTGGATGACATGTTGATCGTTGTTGTGAACTTTATGCACATGAGCATTCTATGGAAGTTGATCCTATGCATGAGTATCACATATGTATTGATTTTCAAAGTCATCTTTATGTGACTCTTGAATGTGTAATTTCTGTGATTTACGGATTGGATTCATATTTTAAGCTTGACATAAGTAGCCGAGATGAGTTTGGATCCATGAAAGCTTTAGGGACAAAATTTTTTTGCAGGAATATCACAATTACTCAAAGAACTATTTTTCAACGTCAAATTTGTTCAATAATCTCATTATACTTGTATGGGTTCGGTGCATTTGGATACTAGACTGATTTGTCGTGATCGAATAATGCCACCCCATGCAGACCTGAAAGTGATCTTAGGCCATCTTTGAATATGTCGAGCCTTTGCCTTTCTCTTGTGCAAATTTTATCCCTAGTTCCGTGATTGAGCCTTAATTGAATTCTTTTCTATGCCATACATTTGACCAAGCCAAAGAAAAGAAGAAATGTCGACCTTACCTTGGTTGTTCCTAAAGCGGATGTGAGAGATTGCAAAAGAAGGAACTGTGATGTGAAACTGTAAACAAAAGGGATGAATGAGGTTGAAACTCAATGAGTCAACCATATAACAATGAAAAATACAAGAAAAGAAAAAGAATGGGTGAAAGAGAAAAAGAAAAGGGAAATGTCAAGGAAAAGAAAGAAAAGAGACAAAGGGAGTGGTGATGATACGAGAATCAAAATATAGTGTCTTTCTAAAATAAAGGTCTCTCACTCGGAACAACCCTCTTTGTTACCTTATTTCCGTCATTTCTTTTACCTAGAAATCACCCCAAGGCCTCGTTATAACTGTTAAAGTCCTAAGTTATCTAGAGAAGCATGGGAGGTGCATATGTTCAAAGAAAATGATGAGTTATGTTTACTATTCAATGCATGAGCATTCTATTCATGAGACTATGAGAAGGCCGCTTCACTTTATGTACTTCATTTTTGGGATTACATGTGAGCACTTCGTTTTGAACACAAGATTCTATGTCATATGTACACATGGAGTGCATACCAGGATAACTTGAGTGTATTCTTTTATTAAAAGTGTCCCTTGGTGAGTTTTGCATTGAAGTTGAATTTGCCTAAGCTATTTGAATGTGAATCCTGTTGTGTAAATACTCAGATTATGTGCTTAATTCACACACAAACTGGTTGGAAATCAATGTGTACATGTAGACTTTAGACTAGTGTTGAAGACTATGGTTTTGCTCATGTATGTTTAGTTCAGTCATATGAGAAATGTGTTAAATAACTCATGCTTCCGGAATTGAGGAATATGACTCAAGTTTTTGATATTTGACATGACTTAAGAATGCCCCGATGATGAAATTTATGATGTGTATTCTAGATGTGCGTTTTGATAAGTTGAAAATAGAAATCCATTCCATGTAGGTTGATTGTATCAAAGGTTTAAATCATTATGCAAATTCAACATTAATTTGGGCATGATGGTTTGAATTGTGGTTTTCAAGAGGAG
>JAHQCQ010002140.1:0-18050 GCA_023539305.1 Ilex asprella | reverse complement strand
TTCAGATCAATTGGATATAAGGATAAAAAGTTATGGCTAAAATACTAAGAGGTGTCCAAACTATTTTCTACCCAACATTTACGTAAGGTGTGTTTTTATTCCGGAGTACTTCCAAGCTTCCAAGGCACCTCATATTACCTCTCCCAAGGTTTTTCGACCTTCCAGATTCAATGGAGACCTTAGTTTGACCTAAAAATATTTAGAAACTTATCTCATCACCCTTTCTAAGTTTAAACGTCTTCGAACTTAAACTTAAAAACTCAAATTGCCTCCCTAGTATTTATTCCAACTGTTACCATCCATATGGTTCATTCTCACCTCATTATGTTTATATATGAATCACCAAAATAATTATATCACTATATGTCTATATACATATATTAAAGAGAATGCGGGGTGTTACACTTAGTGACTGAAATTTTTTTGCTATAGACTTTAAAAACAAATAAGTTCTCATACTTCTTCCCAATTTTTTCAAAAAATAACGGTCTAGGTTTATATTCTCAAGAACTCCAAGTATGAAATATAAAAATAGATATTAACATGCAAAAATACAAAAACACCAATGCTCCATGCATAGGACCTAGGCAAGCAGAATAGTCTAAGGACTGGGCTTATACCAGGAAATACTCCCCAAATCAATGGGGCTGGGCCAAGACCAACCTACCGATTCGTTTAGATTAGATTGTAGTCCATAGTTCATCCCAATAGAAATTCAATTAGATTATTCGATAAATTTTATTTTCATCGTTTATATTCAAATCCATTAAGAATCCGATCTGATTTGAATAATTACATTAAATAGTATTTTTAATACATTATAATCAAATAATAACTTAATTTCTCTGGATTGGATTATCCATAGGTCTCGTTACCTGGCTTAAAAAAAGTAGGCTGAAACCCGATAGTTTCTGTATCTGAGTCCAATATCCTTAAAAGGAAGACATAGCCCTACCCCAAACCCATTACCCGGTTCTAAACTCAGCCTAATAACCCGCCCGCAAAAATTCGTTAAAACCTAACCTAAGAATCTGCCCTCCCACATAGCCTGCCAAGCCTTTTTTTGAAAAAAAGTTGGATTGTAGACCATTGAATTTGAAACTTTGAAATAAGTCCTCTAATGCTGGAATTTAAAGTTTTAAAAATTTAGATACTATAAATAATGTATTATTTTATTTTTCATGTATTAAGCATATGTAGACATTAAAATTTTAATTAATAAATTAATGTCTATAATTGAGCTCAAATCAATTAGATAAATAAAATTAGGCTGGACCTAAATTCCATAACCTAAATAATACAAGCCCAAGTTTAATTAACAAGGCTTATTAAGTTAAATTAAATTGGACCTAAATTCCATAACTTAAATAATACAAGCCCAAATTTAATTAATAAGGCTTGACAAATTAAACTAGGCCTAAATTCCATAGCCTAAATAATACAAGTCCAATACAATTAAGCAGTTTTGTTAAAATTAAATTAAAATGGACTAAAATTCCATAGGCCTAAATTAAATAAACTTTTAAAAGGTAAAGTGGATTGGACTTAAATTCCATACACTAAAGCCCACAAATTTATGGCTAGCCATTACCTAAAGTCCACATAAGGGTATTCAGGTAAAATACCTTTATATGGGTAACTACTCCTACAACTATAAATAGAGGTCTTGGGGTAGGCCAAAAGAGGGAGAAAGGGAGAAGAAGGCAAGGAGAAAGGCAGATCGGCGAAGCTCTGCTCGAAGTTCATTAAAGCCTTCAAGCCTTGCAAGTTCATCTCCAGAAAGAAGAACACACCGCCAAGGTCTTTCTTCATAAAAAAATCCAAGTCATCTTCAAGTCATTCTAAACGAAGAACGGTGAGAAGATTCATCCAAAGCATCCTTAAATTGAAGAGTGGGAGATACATTGATCCAACTCTCGTATTCATCAAAGCCACCACCAATTGAAGAGTGAGAAATACGCCAATCAGGCCCTCATCTTCACCAAATTCACCATCTTCACCAAATTCAGCATCTTATCAAATTCACCGAGAATCAGAGGATAGTGCACGTGAGAAGGACGCCGAAGAGAGTCAACACTACATTCTTTTACTTAAAGTCAATCAAATTGACTATTGTAACTTGACATTGTTTTGTGTTAATTCATTCACAAAATTTGTCGTTACAAATTTTGGCACGCCCAGTGGGACGCTCTCTTCCTCTCATCTCTCAAGTCAAAAATCCAACAATCCTAACAACAATGACAACCAAAGACATCGTGATTCCTCCCATCGAAAAGTCAGCAGACCTGATCGAGGAATCAATACCAACAACCCGTGCCAGAACAAAGGCAGGTAAATCTCAACTGTTGCCACCAATGGAGCATCGATCTAGGCAAAGCAAAAAGAAGGCTCTTCCAACCAGAAAGAGACAACCTGCCTATTTGGAGGAGGAGACGGACGATTCTTTGCCCAACACACACTCCAGTACAAGTTCGAGGACTGAATCTTACTCCGAGATTTCTCCTAAGCAGAAATGGGGTGATTATTATTCGACTTCTGATACGCCTATGCCTGTGATGGTGACGGAAGCCACTTCACCTGAAGAACATCTTCAACAACTCACTACTACGGTCGAGAGGTTGACCAAGGCCCTTGAAGGTAAAGAAATACAAATCGCCGCACTCATGAATCGGCTTGAATTGCAAGAACCTTCAAAAGGAAGCACTCAAGAAACTCTCAGTCCGTCTGGTACTAAAATTCCAGAAAATCCAAAGTTATTAGAACAACAACAAAAAAAACAGCAACATGATCGAGCCGTGGCACAAAATGTCATGCGAGATTCTTCACAAATGTCTGTTGCCGCACTCTCTGTCCAACAACTTTAACATATGATTGCTGATACCATTCGAGCCCAGTATGGAGGAGCTCCCCAGTCTTCGTTGGTATATGTAAAACCGTATACTAGACGAATTGACGAGATACAAATGCCAATAGGTTACCAACCCCCGAAGTTTCAACAGTTTGATGGGAAAGGAAACCCAAAATAACATATTGCACATTTCATTCAAACATGCAATAACGCTGGTACCTATGGTGACCTGATGGCGAAACAATTTATTCGTTCGCTTAGAGGGGCTGCGTTTGACTGCTACACTGATCTAACAGCTGGGACTGTTGACAGTTGGGACCAACTTGAACGAGAGTTTCTCACTCGTTTCAATAGCACTCGACGTATGGTAAGTCTTCCTGAACTTGCAGGAACAAAGCAAAGAAAAGACAAACCTATCATTGATTACATTGAACGCTGGAGGAGTCTTGTTCTCAATTGCAAAGAACGCATTAGTGAAGCCTCTTCGATTGATATGTGTGTCCAAGGAATGCATTGGGGATTACTATACAGTCTCCAAGGAAACATGCCTCATACGTTTGAAGAACTTGCAACACGAGCCCATGACTTGGAAATTCAAATTTTCAGGCACGGAAGTTACTTTCTTAGTGACCCTTGTGAAAAGAAAGACGTAAAGAAAGATGTGAAAGCCTTCAAATCAAAAGAATCTTTGGCAATCTCCACTACACTGGTGAAGATTTTTGATAAAAAGTCAAAGACAGACTTCCAAGTCAAATTTAATCAAGATCAGACTCAAAAGAAGACAAGACCAAGTTTGAAAGAACTTGAAGAGAAGAAATATCCCTTCACTAATAATGAAGTGTTAGATATTTTTGATCAACTACTCGAGTTAAAACTTATCGAGGTTCCAACACCCAAGCGGCCAGAAGAATCGGGAATGGTTGATAATCCGAAGTATTGTAAATATCATCGGATTATTAGTCATCCCCTTGAAAGATGTTTTATCTTGAAGGAAGAGATTCTTCGTTTATTGAATGACAAAAAAATTAAGCTCGATTCTAGCGAAGAAATGGTAGCTGCAAATGTGACAATGGTCACTTTTGGGTCCTTTGACCCTATACCAATTCCAAACAAAGGAGCACAATCATCACCTCTGATACATCTTGAAGAACCATCACAACTGTTGAATTCTTCTATCTCTACAGAAGAGATACCGTCAATTGAAAGTAAGGAACTTATTGTTACTCTTCCTGAAGGAGCTGTGCAAATACAATTAATTGTTGATGATGAGATAACAACGGTGTATGCATACCCAAGTATGCCGAGGCATAAAAACCCCAACATTCCAACGCTTTATAAACTCATGACAGATGATCTAGATGTTTGGGCATCATCATCTGAATCAGAAGAGGAGATCGGAGATGGTTGGTCAACCTTTGTCAGCAAAAAGGATTAATACCGAACCTCGATTACAAACACAAAGTCATCTAATGTACTAGGCGACTCAGATTTCATGTTGGGGGCACCTATTTTGGATCTCAAACCAAATGGGTGGCCTCCTTTGGATGATTCTGTGGCTAATGAAGAAGATTTGGGAGAATGGACTATGGTAAAACCTCGTAGAGTCCGTAAGCTACAACATTCATCTCCTCCAACTAATAAGCCAAAACACCCCAAAACAAAGAGGGAATCTCATTCTTGCCAAAATCAAAGACATAGAGGAAAAAGAAGAGTGTCTTCCCAACTGACAACCATTGATGATAAAGCCTTTAAGTTATGTTCTCGCACACCTGTAACATTGATGGAATATTTTTTCAAGCAATTCTTTACAAGGGAATCAATGACATCTTATGTGATCAGTGTTTGTGAAGAAAAATGCATAACTGATGTTCAACTAAATAAAGATTCAGATACCAAAAATGCTCAGAAAGAGGTATCGACAGACGAAGAAGAAATGATTGCATGGTTCAAAGAAATCCCATCAAATCTAAGTCTTCCTGAAGTACTTGAATTACCCAAAGAAACCCGACAAATGTTGGTACAAGCTTTGATCAACCCAGAAAAATTTAAAAAGAAGATCTTAACTGTTGCTGAATAAGATAGTCAATCTGATTGTATGACAACAATTTTATTTACTGATGAAGATTTGCAATTAGGATCTCTCCTCCACAATAGACCCCTTTACGTGAGTGGATTTATCCGAGAATATAAAATATCTTGTATCTTGATCGATTGTAGATCGGCTGTCAATATCATGTCAATTCGTATCATGAAGCAGCTTGGGATCTCTTTGGAGGAGTTGTCAAAAAGTAAACTAACAATTCAAGACTTTAATCAACGGGGGCAACGTGCCATTGGTATGATTCGACTTAAGATTGAGATCGGAGAATTGGTGTCTTTTGCTCTCTTCTATGTCATCGACTCCAAAACATCCTATGAATTACTATTGGGGCGACCTTGGTTACATGAGACAGGAGTTGTGCCATCAACTTTGCACCAATGTTTCAAATATTATCATAATGCAGAATTGAGACAAGTTATTGTTGAAATCAAGTCTTTCTCAACAGAAGAATCTCACTTTGCAGATGTCAAGTTCTACTCTGAAGCCGAGCTTATCACGGAGGCACTTCCTTGTACCATACCAAAGATCAAACTATCAAGAGAAAAATAAGAACAATTGTCAACAGATGACATCAAGCACTTGAAGAATGAAAATGACCTTACCTGTAACGCAATTATCAAAATTGACGATCTCTGACCCACCACTGAAGGGCTTCACGAAACCTGCTATAGCAGAAGAAGGAAAAGATTGTAAAGAAGGTTGGTTTGACCCTCGTGTTAAAAAAACTCTTTGAAAATGCAGGTTATGGTAAAGGTGAACCACGCCAACTTGGTAAACTTGATCTAGTCCTTTCAAGGGAGAAAATTGATGAGTCGGTGATACCACAAAAGATCGCTAAAGGAGATACCTCTGCACAACATAAATTCAGAATAGGATATTATCCCACTCCAATCCCAATTAAGCTAAAGAAAGCTTCATCAAATCCTATTATGATACAAATATTTGAGTGTAAGGATGAAGAGATCATACAATCTCGTACTTCTATTTTTGATCGACTTGGTAAACAAAATACTCGAGGCACAGTGTTTGATCAATTGAGCGGGGAAGTTCTTCCTTCGGAATCTTCACAAAAAGCTTCAGTGTTCACACGTCTTGGACAATCTGTTGACCAAAATGTACCAAACTTTTTCAAGCAGGTCAAGAAACAACGGAAAAGACACAGGCATCATATACCAAAGTTTACAAATGTATCTCAGGAAGACACTGTTAATCCTAATAATCCTATATCCACCCAAGACTTGCTTGGAAAAGAAAAGAAAAGGCAAAAAATAGTGCAGACCAAAAGCATCGAAGAAGAAGTCGTCTTAGTGAACTATGCCACCGTTGAGCAAACAACAGTGGAAGAATTCGATATTGAAGAATTATCCACAGCAGGTGAATCCAACCAAACTTTGATCACCTATGAAGGATGGGGGCAAGATACGGTTGAAAGTATTGAGGATGACCATGAAGATATTGACCACAATGATGCAATCATCTATTCCGCTATTACAAATGACATTTTCTCTAATATGTTTTTACCGCAGTGGTTCTGTCAACAATTAATTTTACAATTTTCAGCCCAAGTCCATACGTTGGTCAAGTCTGGTTTCATTCAAGAAGCAAAAAATTCCGCGTGGATTGAAAATTTTGTACTTGTCAGAAAGAAGGATGGAAATACGAGAATTTGTATTGTTTTTCAGAACTTGGATCAGGTATGTTCAAGGGATGTTTATTCCTTACCAATCAATAAAGTCAAGATTGAGGAAGAAGTTGTCTCTATGAACCATGTGACTATTGATGAAACTTTAGAATTAGAAGACTCAACTTCTGATGATGAGCCCGAGCCAGCACCATCGACATTTGAAGAAGGAAGGCAAGCCACTGTTGATGATCTAAAGCAATTGAATCTGGGAACGGAAGATGATCCAAGACCAATATTCATTAGTGCTCTTCTGAAACCTCAAGAGGAAGATGAGTACTTTAAACTATTACAAGAGTATAAAGATGTTTTTGCATGGTCATACAAAGAAATGTCAGGGCTTAATCCCAAAGTTGCAGTTCATCATCTTGCTGTTAAACACGGTGCTCGCCCCATTAAGCAGCCACAACGAATATTCCGTCCGGAACTAGTCCCACAGATCGAAGCTGAAGTCAATAAGTTGATAGATGCTGGATTCATTCGAGAAGTCAAATATCCAACATGGATTGCTAATATTGTACCTGTCAGAAAGAAGAATGGACAAATTCGAGTTTGTGTTGATTTTAGAGATTTAAATCAAGCATGTCCGAATGATGACTTTCCATTGCCAATTACAGAACTCATGATTGATGCAACCATGGGACATGAGGTCTTATCTTTCATGAATGGTTTCTCTGGATACAATCAAATTCGAATGGACCCTAAGGACGAAAAACTCACTGCATTTCAAACCCCCTAGGGAGTTTACTGCTACAAGGTGATGCCCTTCGAACTCAAAAATGAGGGTGCCACATATCAACGTGCAATGCAAAAGATTTTTGATGATGTACTACACAAAAAGGTTGAATATTACATTGATGACCTGGTCGTAAAGACAAGAAGGCGCGAATATCATCTTGATGATTTGCGCAGCATCTTTGAACGGCTTCGAAAATATCAACTAAAAATGAACCCCTTAAAATGTGCCTTTGGGGTTACCTCTGGCAAGTTCCTCGGATTCATTGTCAGACATCGAGGCATCGAGATTGATCAATCAAAAATAGAGGCTATCTTAAAGATGTCAGAACCTCGCAATCAGCATGACCTGAAAAGTCTTCAAGGAAGGCTTGCCTATATACGAAGATTTATCTCAGATCTCGCCAGACGTTGTCATCCGTTTAATAAACTAATGAAGAAAGGTGTTCCTTTTGAATGGGATGACGCTTGTCAGAATGCATTTGAAAGTATCAAAAAATATCTCATTCATCCCCCGATCCTCGCAGTGCCAATTCAAGGAGAACCGTTGATCCTTTATATTGCTGCCCAAGAACAGTCATTAGGAGCACTCTTAGCACAAGTTAATGACGAGGGAAAGGAAAACGCATTATACTATCTGAGTCGGACATTAGTAGGTACAGAATTGAACTACTCACCAATTGAAAAGATGTGTCTTGCATTAGTCTTCGCTACAAATAAGTTAAGGCATTATATGCTGGCTCATGTTGTTCATCTCATTTCAAAATCTGATCCTGTCAAGTACATTATGTCAAGACCAGTTCTCTCGGGAAGGTTGGCAAAGTGGGCACTTCTATTGTCTGAATATGACATAGTTTATATTCCACAAAAGGCAGTCAAAGGACAAGCATTAGCTGATTTCCTTGCAAATCACCCGATCCTTACAGACTGGGAGCTACTAGAAGAATTGCCATATGAAGAAGTTTTCTTCACTGACTTCATACCGTCTTGGAAGTTATACTTTAATGGTGCTACTCGAAGATATAGAGCTGGCACAGGTGTAGTTTTCATTACCCCTGAAGACGAAGTATTGCCATATGTAATTACCTTGACAGAGTCTTGCTCTAATAACGTGGCAGAATACCAAGCTTTGATCATTGGCTTAGAAATGGCACTTGATATGCAGCTCTCTCAATTGGAAATTTATGGAGACTCGCAGCTGGTGGTTCATCAAGTTTTGGGATTATATGATGTTCGTAAACCAAATTTGATGCCATACTGTCGCTATGCAACTCAACTTATAAGGCAGTTTGATCGAGTCACCATTGAAAACGTACCACGCCGTGAAAACAAGTATGTTGATGCTCTTGCCAATCTTGCTGTTGTGCTTACAAAATCCTATTACCAAATAATTTCAGTTCTAGTTTGTCAAAGATGGGTAATACCTCCGTTACTCCCTGAAATAGAGAAAGTTATTACCATTTCAGTAGTACAAGTTGAAAATGAAGATTGGAGGCAACCTCTGATTGACTATTTGCAGTATGGAAAATTATAGGATGACCCACGTCATAGAACCGAGATACGAAGGAGAGCTCCTCGATTTATTTATTATAAAGGCATTCTCTATCGTCGTTCATTTGATGGTGTTTTCTTGCGATGTTTGGATGAAGATGAAGCTGCTCAAGCACTCGAGGAAGCTCATTCTGGAATCTGTGGTACTTATCAATTAGGGCCTAAATTACATTTCCGCATAAAGAGAATGGGGTATTACTGGCCCACTATGGTACAAGACTCGATGAATTACGCTAAGTAATGTCAAGCTTGTCAGTTCCATGTCAACTTCATTCACCAGCCACCTGAACTGTTGCACCCTACAGTCGCGTCATGGCCTTTTGATGCATCGGGACTTGATGTCGTAGGACCTTTGAGTCCAAAATCGTCAGCAGAACATCTTTACATCTTAGCAGCAACCGATTATTTCTCCAAGTGGGCGGAAGCGATTCCTCTTAAAGAAGTGAAAAAAGAGAATGTCGTCGACTTTATTCGCATAAATATTATATATCGGTATGGTGTACCTCGTTACATTATTACTGATAATGGAAAACCATTTGACAATAGCCTCATGGCCAAGCTCTGCATCAAATTTGGGTTTGTACAACATAATTCATCCATGTATAACGCACCAGCCAATGGACTCGCAGAAGCCTTCAATAAGACCTTGTGCAATTTGTTGAAGAAAGTTGTCTCCAAATCAAAGAAAGATTGGCATGAAAAGGTTGGTGAAGCTCTCTGGGCATATCGAACAACGTACCGAACTCCAACACAAGCTACTCCATATTCCCTTGTGTATGGCGTTGAAGCTGTCCTTCCTTTGGAGCGTCAAATCCCCTCACTGCGGATCGCCTTACAAGAAGAGCTCATAAATGAAGAAAATCTTCATTTACATTTAGATTAGCTGGAAGCTCTTGACGAGAAGAGACTAGATGCACAACAAAACCTGGAATGTTATCAAGCTAGACTTTCCAAAGCCTTCAATAAGAAAGTTCGTGTCCGATCATTTCAAATAGGAGATTTGGTCCTTGCAATTCGAAGACCCATTGTCATTCCGCATCGCACCGGTGGAAAATTCATGCCGAAATGGGATGGTCCATATGTGGTGAAAAAAGTTTACACCAACGGCGCATACAAGATTGTTGACAAAGATGGCTTGAGGGTTGTCCCAATCAATAAAAAATTTTTAAAACGTTTCTACGCCTGAAAGTAAGCAGTGCTCCTTTACGCATGAGCCTAAACTGCATTTTACTCCTAGCCCGCATGAGTTAAAACTGTGTACGACTTGACCAAAAATAAAGGTCCATTCGCTCCTTTACGCATGAGCCTAAACTGCATGTTACTCCTGGCCCGCATGAGTTAAAACTATGTACGACTTGACCAAAAATAAAGGTCCATTCGCTCTTTTACGCATGAGCCTAAACTGCATGTTACTCCTGACCCGCATGAGTTAAAACTGTGTACGACTTGACCAAAAATAAAGATCCATTCGTTCTTTTACGCATGAGCCTAAACTACATGTTACTCCTGGCCCGCATGAGTTAAAACTGCGTACGACTTGACCAAAAATAAAGATTCATTCGTTCTTTTACGCATGAGCCTAAATTGCATGTTACTCCTGGCCCGCATGAGTTAAAACTGTGTATGGCTTAAAAAAAGAAAACCTTCTTTTACTTTACAAAAAAAAAAAAAAACACTTTTTACTCCTAGCCCGCATGAGTTAAAACTGTGTACGGCTCAAAAAAAAATCCCTTCGAAATTACGTTTAAACTTAAACATTTTTTCAAGATATCAAAGTTATTTTAAAAAATAAATAAAAAAAATTCAAATCTAAACATTCACATTTGCTAAAAATAATAATAAAGAATTACAATTAAGGAGTTATGAGATCATAAGAATTTCTCAACCCAATCAATCGAGGCTAGTGAAACAAATTCCTTCTCTAACATGGATCGCATCTTGTCTACATCTTGTATCTCCTCAACATTGTGAATATGAGACTCTTGGAGTTCGACACGTTCTTTCTCCATCACCACAATAGTCTCTTCAGTGTTCTGTCGTTCATCACGAATGAAGTCAATGCTAGATGCTATCTCGACCCTCCGATCTTGTAATCTTCGAATTTCATGATCAAGACTCAATAACTCTACTTCAGATTTCAACAGTTATTCACTCAAGCCAAGAACTTTGAATTGTCCTGCTGATATCGTGCTATCAATCGTCGTCAACCTTCTAACTCTTTCTATAGGGGTAAAAGCTTTGACGCTTTCTGGACGTTTTGAAAGATACTCATCTACTTTCACAAGAAGACAATCCATTTTTCTCACCAAAGGATCAGTGTCAACATAGAAAAGCTTTTTAAGAGTATCTTCAATACTTGAAGACTTGGAGGTCCACCAGGTCTTCAATCCAGAGAGGCCATTTTTCATAGCATAATCAAATTCACCCTTTAAATATGGGGGCATCCCAATCAGAATTATTTTCTTTGCCAATGTTTTAGAAGTAATTGCTTCAACAGGAGGACCTGACACAAATAAAGATATACGGTTAGTTGCATACTAATCAAAAGGGCAACTAGATCAAGCTAATGAATTATACCTGAGATAGATGAAAACATTGGCATTAGTCTTGGAGATTGCGCCTCACCAGGTCCAGAAGGCTCAGGAAGAGTATTCATAACAGAACTATTAATAGTTTCTTGTCTTTCTTGTACAGCACATGAAGGGCTTCTTTTAGAATTAACTTCTCTTCCACATGGATTGACATTTTCTCTTTCAACCAAAGGAAGAATCTCACCACTGCCAGAAAGAATGGACAAGGCCCAATCGTTGTCATCAAATAAAGCTCCAATGATATCATTGTCAAGATTTTGGTCTCCACAAATACCTGGGAGGGAATTTAATGTGACAAGATCTGGAAGTGGAGGAAAGTCTTCAAAAAAAAATTAGAGGTTTGGAAATATTATATATATAAAGAGTAAAAATGATAATAATAATGAAATTTTGTAAGTACCTTTATTGCGAGATCGCGGAGATAATTCTAAAAAGGTTGATAGTTCATTCAGAGCATTACAAGATGGGCCAACCCTGCCTGTGGGAGACTTTGTAGTGGTATGATTTGCACCATCTTCTGACCATGCGCGAGCTAAATTATGTTCAGCTTTTGTAACTCTTGTTTGACACCTCTCTTGAATTGTCTACTTAGTAGATCCAGGATTATTAACTGGTACAATTGTGCTTGGAATTCTTCCACGATTTGAGCCTATATCATGTTTCTTGAAAACACCCTTGGACATGCGGGATGAAAGGAGTACATGATCAGATTTGTTTGACGAACTCACTTCAGCAGGCTCTGGGATGTTTAAAGGATGGACAGATCGAACATTAGCTGATCTTAAAATAGGTGGTGTGACCTTTAACATCTTTGGAACTGGCTGTTCTTGGGGATTCCAACAATTCTTTGAACTGTCCCATTTTCGAAGACGTAGAGGAGCTTTAGCCACTGTAGGAAGGGATTTCCAGTTCCCTAACCCAGCGACTTGAGCTTTGAATTTGAAATTTTCAGATTCACTGGCTAGCAAGGTTTGACAATTGATGCTGTCTAGGTGTGGAAGTATATCATCTTTCCACCAATTGTTGTAACTATTGTCACATTGATTATCAATCCGAGCACAATTATTAAGGAAATGGAATCCTGCCCCACTATTTATCCTGGTTAAACTTAACCATGCCCGATATAAAAAAGAGGCATCAAAAAAAATTATCGATGGGTGTGAAGGAGTACCCGACAATCTTTGATGAAATCCATGCTGCCTAGCAAAGCGATGTGGGTTATACATCTCAAGAATGCAAAATGGCCCACGACGATACATGACGTGTCCACCTCGCATACTTGTCATTAATTCAGAGGTTTCATCTGATCTTTGTCCATCATCACAACAAGACCCTCGATTTCCAGAATACGGAACTGGTTGCCAGCAAAAATCATTGGAACTCATACTTCCACGCAGAAGATCTCGAAATCTTTTTGCTTCTTCCTCATAAAAAAAAATATGCATTCAGTGTTCCTTTGAATTGTCGAAGCAAGGGACGATCAAGCTCCTCATCAACCTCAGCATAAACTCCCTGAGGGGAATGCAACGCTGCCCAAGCATAAAAGTAATGACCGGGAAAAGCATAAGAAGCCAACCCAAGGTTCTTTTGGTCATACCGAGTGCTGCATGTCTCAGATAGACTTTTGTAAATGCTTGCAACAATAGGGGGAACCAAGCTATATGTGACTCCCACAGCCATTCGGGAGGCAGTCTTGAAGATAGTTGGACGAATAACGTCATCCGATGAAGGAAATACAAAGCGACATAGCCATAAAGCTAAATAAGCTGCAATCTCCAAATCTTCACGTGTTGTGACATCAAGGTCAAGATCTAAAAGAACGAAGGGATCATCACCATTGACCTTTGTCTTCATCGGTGGTACTTCTACTTGAATAGGTCTCACTAATCTTGGCTTTGCAAAAAATTCTCCATCCCTTTAAAGCAATTTGTCATGGCTGTTTTATATGCCTTGCTCTTCTTAGGATCCAAAGCACGTGCACCATCCTTGAACCAAAAATCAAGCCAATCTGAGTGACGGGGATGGTTATCCCCTTTCTTCTTATTAATTAAGACAAAAGCCTTAAACAAATGCAGGCAAGTCACAGAGAGAGCGCCAGTACTAGAGTCTCTCAACTCAGTCAGGCTTGGGATAACTTCTTCAAAGTATTCGCCACGAATTGGAAGACCGGTGATGTGTCGCATTTTCCAGAGTGAAATTCCAATTTCTCCCATGCTTGTAACAAACGTATTCGTCTGCGGACACCAAACTTCACAAAGTGCGCGATATACACTGTTGGGTCGAGAATAGTCAAAAGAAGCTGCATGCACAGCATAAGCGAGTTCGTCGAAACCTTTGTCTAACAGCTTGCGATAAATTCGATGAGACCATTCCCAAAACCCATTCAGATATTGAATATCTCCCCTTGGGTTCAATGAACATCCCCACCTCGCAGTCCTTTGGTTGATCAGATCAGCAACAAGTGGCTTTGGGATAAGATGATTTTTGGAGTGATATGAAGGCGCACAAAGTGAGGGAAGTCTATCTGACTTAACCATGTCGCCTTTGTGCATGTTCTCTGACAGAGGATATTCACTAATCATAGGAAAATGAAGTTCAAGTTCATAGATTATTCTAAAGCGGCTGCAGGGACCAGTCATGGGCTCAAGAACTTTGAGTGATAATGTTGACAGCTCGATGGTTCTATAGTTCTTTACCACAACAGTTGGAAAACACAAAACTTTGTCTTTCAGAATTGGATCATCTGACTCTGCAATCCATTCATCAGAAGGTAAATTCTTTGTTTGACTTGAAATTTTGATATCTTTTCCCAACTTGGCTTTTTGAGATGAGGCCATCTGAAATAAATAGATAAATAAAATAATCATAACCAAAAAAAAAACAAGTAATAAAATAATAATAATAATAAATAATTAAAAAAAAACCTTGATGCTATCAATAAGTAGATAAATAATGGAAAAATAAAAATACAGAAGTAACCTAGGACTGCTACAGAAGTCACCTAGGACTGTTACAGAGTCACCTAGAGCTGTTACAGAAGTCATCTAGAGTTGTAACAGAACTCACTTTGGGCTGTTACAGAAGTCACTTTAGGTTGTTACAAAAATCACCTATGACTATTACAGAAGTCACCTAGGGCTGTTACAGAAGTCACATAGGGTTGTAATAGAAGTCACTTTGGACTGTTACAGAAGTCACTTTGGGCTGCTACAGAAATCACCTAGGACTGTTACAGAAGTCACATAGGGTTGCAACATAAGTCATTTTGGACTGTTACAAAAGTCACATAGGGTTGTAACAGAAGTCACTTTGGGATGTTACAAGAGTCACTTTAGGCTGTTACAGAAGTCACCTAGTGCTGATTACAAAAATTATCTTGTGTTGCTACAGAAGTCACCTAGGGCTGTTACAGAAGTCACCTAGGGTTGTAACAGAAGTCACTTTGGGCTGTTACAGAAGTCACTTTAGATTGTTACAGAAGTCACCTAGGGTTGTTACAAAAGTCACCTAGGGTTGTAACAGAAGTCACTTTGGGCTGTTACAGAAGTCACTTTAGGTTGTTACAGAAGTCACCTAGGGCTGTTACAGAAGTCACCTAGGGTCGTAACAGAAGTCATTTTAGGCTGTTACAGAAGTCACATAGGGCAGTTACAGAAGTCACCTTTACAAAAATCACCAAAGACTGTTACACAAGTAACCTAAGATTGTTACAGAAGTCAACTAGGGCTGTCACAAAAGCCATCTAAAGTTGTAACAAGAGTCACCTAAGTGAACACATAAATATATATATACAAATAAATAAATAAAACTCTTGTCACCTATAATTAACACAAAAATTATCAACTGTTAGAGCAAATGTCTTCTAAAATTCTTGAGAAAAAGTCAATTAAAATTAAAATGAATACTCTTGGAATAGAGTTAACCAAAAAAAAAAAATCTCGTGGAACAAGATTTATTTTTTTAAAAAAAAGAGATCACCAAAAATCGAGTTAGGTCAAATTTACAAAGCAACAATTATAATCAAAAAATAATAAAAAAAGGCATAAACGATCTTTAAAAAAATCTGCTATAAAAATAATAATAAATACCACAAGTTCTAAACAAAAAACAATTACACAATAAACAATAAAAGATAAATATTTTGCAATAGGTTACACAAAACAAAATTGGAATGGCCTACTAATTATTGTCATCAAATTTACAATAGAAATATGTAACTTGATCAATTGGGTTAATCAGCTAGGAAAGAAAATAGTTCAAAAAAAAAATCAAGAAATAAAATTGTATCAAGAAAGTAGTGTCTTGATCAAGAACAATAAAAAATAATAAACGGTCTAAGAAAAATAATAATAAATAAAAAATAATAATAATAATAATAATAATAATAATAATAATAATAGATTGAACAATGTAAAAGTTGTTCATATTGGATATAGAAAGTGCACGATAAAAAAAAAATATTCAAGAAAATCTCCTAATGTCATTAAAAAAAAGAATTATATAAATAAATAAATAAAATAAAATACCTGATTATGATATCGAATCTGGTGTAAATTGCAAATTTGGCTCCTATTATCAAAAGCAATCGTAAATTTTGTTTTTATGCTCCTTGCCAATACAAACTGAAATGCAAAACAATAAAAAAAAAAATGTGTCAAGAACAACTAAAGCAAACAAAATGAGTAAAATAGCACAAGTCCAAGTCTCTGCCACCAAAACCGTAGCGAAAGTACCAAGCTAGGCATAAAAAAAAAAACTTGTATCTTATTAAGGAAATCAAACACTCTTGCTAATTGTAACAACTCAAAACACTCACAATCTCATATATATAGACATTCTAGTTCTATGTATTTAAAATAAGTATCCTAATCATAGATGAATTAAAAGTCAATATTTTAGGATTCATATGTCCAAATAAAAATGGAATTATGAAGTCTATATGGTTTTGAACACCATATCCATAGAGGACTAGAAAACAATAACTAAGTTGAATTCTATATCTTGTTTAGAGTTCAACAGGGACTATAATATGTGTATAAATTAAATCAAATTCCTTTTAAAATTAAAATACAAATCGAGACTCATTTATATATTTATAAAATATTAAATAAATAAGTCTCGAGGGGACATTTGTAGACATTAAAATTTTAATTAATAAATTAATGTCTATAATTGAGCTCAAATCAATTAGATAAATAAAATTAGGCTGACCTAAATTCCATAACCTAAATAATACAAGCCCAAATTTAATTAACAAGGCTTGTTAAGCTAAATTAAACTAGACCTAAATTCCATAACATAAATAATACAAGCCCAAATTTAATTAATAAGGCTTGACAAATTAAACTAGGCCTAAATTCCATAGCCTAAATAATACAAGTCCAATACAATTAAGCAGTCTTGTTAAAATTAAATTAAAATGGACTAAAATTCCATAGGCCCAAATTAAATAAACTTTTAAAAGGTAAAGTGGATTAGACTTAAATTTCATACACTAAAGCCCACAAATTTATGGCTAGCCATTACCTAAAGTCCACATAAGGGTATTCAGGTAAAATACCTTTATATGGATAACTACTCTTACAACTATAAATAGAGGTCTTGGGGTAGGCCAAAAGAGGGAGAAAGAGAGAAGAAGACAAGGAGAAAGGCAGATCGGCGAATCTCTGCTCGAAGTTCACTAAAGCCTTAAAGCCTTGCAAGTTCATCTCCAGAAAGAAGAACACACCACCAAGGTCCTTCTTCATAAAAAAACCCAAGTCATCTTCAAGTCATTCCAAACGAAGAACGGTGAGAAGATTCATCCAAAGCATCCTTAAATTGAAGAGTGGGAGATACATTGATCCAGTTCTCGTATTCATCAAAGCCACCACCAATTAAAGAGTGAGAAATACGCCAATCAGGCTCTCATCTTCACCAAATTCATTATCTTCACCAAATTCAGCATCTTCATCAAATTCACCGAGAATTAGAGGATAGTGCACGTGAGAAGCACGCCGAAGAGAGTCAACACTACATTCTTTTACTTAAAGTCAATCAAATTGACTATTGTAACTTGACCTTGTTTGTGTTAATTTATTCACAAAATTTGTCGTTACAGCATACCCATTTTAAAAGTTAGAGCTATGCAAATGATAAATAGAAGGCTAGGTACAAATCTAGTTGTGATGTGCTCATTCTATTGTGATACAGTTCCTCCCCTATTCATAAATAAAATTATTCATTATTTATTTTTTGTCCATTTTGACTCTATTTTTAATTCAAAAATATAATTTATAAAAATATTAAATTACAAAATTATGCATTATTTTTAAATAAAATTGCATATAAAAAAAACCCGTCAGCTTGACTCAGGCCTACCCAGGAGGCCCGAGCAAATAGGCTCGCAGATTGAGTTGTAGGTAGCCTATCCTTACCCGAAGCCCAACCCAGCCCACCCGATAACTCTTTTGGGTATGGGCTTGACTTATCCTATCCACACCCACCTCAAAAAAAATTTTGTAGGCGTAACCCGACCGGTCCATGGACACCCCTAATCATAAA
>JAHQCQ010002139.1:0-18064 GCA_023539305.1 Ilex asprella | reverse complement strand
TACTTTTGATATAATGAATAAAACCGCCGCTCGCTCCTCGTGGATGTAGGCACATTGCCGAACCACGTAAATCTGTGTGTTATTGTTCTCTTGATTGCTTGTTTCATAATTATTCACTATAATTGCTGCACGATCACAACAATCACAACACATATCAAATAAAGTTTTGTACTCATTTTTTATTTACCCAAATTTGAATTTGAGTTAATATTAGAGATCTCCTTACGTGTTTGAATTGCTTTTTTTTTTTAAAGTTACGTGTTTGAATTACAAGAACATGTTTTTATGTCTACATAGAGAAATATTGTGTTTGTTTAATTCTCACCAAATCCACAATAATGCGAATGTTGTGTATTGAATTGTTATATCATTGTAATCATCGCCTATTTAAGCCACACACGAAATCCCACCAAATCGATGTTTTCTAGAATTCTTTATTATACAACAAATGAAATCTCTTATTACTCTTTCAATTATAGTGTATATTATAATAAAGTGAGTGACTCATAACTTATCAATTTGTATAAAAAATTATTACTAATTTGTTCATTGTAAATATTAGATTAACTCCAATACATAAATCCAACCTAAAATCATAAATATCATTGGCCCGTTATCTCCTCAATTTAGATTTCCATATCTGTCTTTCTTCCTTTGACTTGCAGGTGCAAAAAGGGGTGGCAATGAATATCCTTCGCCCCTTATCTCCTCAATTTGGATTTCTATATTACGTGCGCAAAGGCTTTCTCCTCACTTCGGATTTTCATATCTGTCTCTCCTTCCTTTGACTTGTACGTGCAAAAAGGAGTGGCCAACCCAATTTTCTCCTCAATTTGGATTTTCATATCTGTCTCTCCTTCCTTTGACATCTATTTTTTATGGTTCTATCTTTTCATCCATTCTATCAAATCATGTTGTTGATTAAGGGTTCGACTTCAGTATTGACATCTACTTTTCGGTATGATACTTGGAAAAAAAATGAGCGGTTCATATCTCACGAAGAACTTCCACCGTTGATCAAGTCGATAACTTTTTACCGGTTATCCACTACCGGCCACACACTAATCCTTACAAATTTATATAATATATATTTATAAAAAATTAAAAAAAAAACCTCAACGAAGAAGAAGATGGACGCTACATTCATTTTAGTTTTTCTGTATGGTACCCATTTTCACGTTTTTTCGGTATTGAAGCCAACTCCATTTAGCTAAATTTGTTTTGGCATGTACTGATTCCATTAATTGGAGGAGAGAGTGTTTAGAATTTTTGTGTTCTTCCCTGCAACAAGACTGTTTGAATAGTTGATGAAATATTATTATTGTGGTTTTGTATAAAAAAAAATCTAATCCCATAAATCTAGGGATTGATTGCTATATAATGGGAGGTCAGGTCCCTTAACGATTGGGACTCATTGAATTATAATAGATTCAAGTGGTGTGTTTATGTTACCATTTGAATAAAATTGAAGTTAATCGAACATATATCTAAAAAATTTATTTAAACATTAAGTTTATTTAAACTTCTATAAAATGGGCCTACCCAGCTTCCTCCCTCTCGAATATATAGTAGCATCCTAATTTATTTAAAAATTATGTTTCTTATTTTTTCATGATGTAAAATTATTAATTAAATTTTTATATGTAACGTTTGCTAATATATCACTTTTAATAAATAATATAATCAATCCATTTAATTTTTCTTGTGACATAGTTGATCATAAATAAGATTTTACTTATAAAAAAAATTATTAATTTTAATTTTGAAAATCTTATTTCTACAGAAGTAATTGTGATAGACATTGTCAATAAAATTCAATAAGTTATACATACATTTGAAAAGAAATATAATTTTTTTATATAAATTAATGTTTCAATTGGATTATTATTTTCTATTTGTAAATTTTTTTTTAGAAATTTTAGTTCAAAAAATAAATCTAATCCATCAATGTTAGAAGATTGATTATGCTTTAAAAAATTCTCAAGATTAAGACAACAATTTTTTTGAACTTTTATAATTTTTTAATACTAAATAGAAAATCAAATATATATTCATACAATTTAAATTATTTAAATCTATTTTCAATAGGAGAAATAGTTTGGTCTATCATAAATATATTGTATAAGTAAAAATTAGATTAATTCAAAAAATTAAATACATTTTCAAAGACTTATGAGAAAAACAAATAATGTGTACAATATGTGGAGAGAGAGTATAAAAATGTAGGGGATTGGTTTTTTTTTAGTTTGCTAGCTAAAAAAAAAATCTAGCCGTGTGAAACGAGAAAGGGGGAGAGTGAGAGAGAAGGTAAGTTAGTAGGGACAATATAAATATTAGTTATTGCTTATGTCTAAAAGCATGAAATAAAAAATATGGTCAACAATAAACATATTTATATTCATGTCAAAAATAAAATCACAAACATACAAAAGAGAGAAAGAAATTTAAGCATCGGTTGTAGTGGACGGTTTGTGATGGTAGTGGTGGAAGACGATGATGGTTATGGTGGGGTGATACGATCGTGATAATGGTGGCAGTCGTGAGTGACAACTGTGATGGTGGTAGTAGGCGATGGTGATGGTGGTGTGACAATGACTATGACGGTGGTGGCGATGGTGGGTTGTGATGGTAAGCGGTAATGATGGTAGTGGTGGGCGGTGACAATGGTGGTGGTGGACAATGACAAGTGCTTTTTGGGCGATAGTGGTGATGGGTGATGACAAATGACAATGGTAGTGATAGTGGTGGTGGGAGCGGGTGATGACAGATGGTGATAGGTAATGAAAGATTGTGGTGATATGTGTGGTAGGGGTGGGTGATAGTGGCTGACAACGTTAATGGGTAACGATAGATGGTGGTGGATTGTGGTAGTGGGTGGTGGTGGACAATAATGGTGATGATGGGTGATGGCGGTTGGTGATAGTGATAGTAGAATGATGATGATAATGATAATAAATATAAGAATGCGATGACGATGGTAGTGAGTGATGGCGATGGATAATGATGGTAACAATTAGTGATGGGTGGTGACAAAGGTAATAGTGGGACAGTTGGGTTGGTAGTTGTGGAAGGAGTGGTAATTATGGAGGGGGTGACAACGATTATAGTGGTGGTGGTAATGGTGATGACCGTGGGTGTGGTGGTAGGGGTAGTGGTAGGAGTGACGGTGGGACAATGACGATGGTAGTAGGGGTGGGGGTGACGGTGAGGCGGTGTTGGTGGTTATTGTGGCAAAGGTGGTGGTGATGATGGTAATGGTGATTGTGATGGTGGTAGGAGTAATAGTGGTATTAGGGGTGGCAATGCTAGTGGTAGTGGTGATGGTGGGAGTGGTTATGGTCTTGGTGATGATCGGGGTAGTTATGGTGGTGGGTGACGATAATAGTGATATAGTGGTGATGGTGGTGGATTGTTTTAAACATAATATTTTTTTTCACGAATAGATGGCAAAAAAGGAGTGAGTGTAGTTATCCGTCAGCTGCAGAACGTTGAAGGTATGATTTAGTTTTAGTTGACTCTTTTTTGTAGAATTGAGCGTTAATGTAAAATTTTGGAAGGAATGGTTTGGGTGGAATTTATGGAATATTTTGAAAGAGTAATGTTATTAAGATATAATTTATTGACTAAATTTGTTGACCTAATTTACTATGACATTTGAATTGGTTGTGGGAGCCACCCAGTATTAAAATTTAGTGTTGATTCAATGATTCTATTATAGTCACAACATTATGTCAATAAATTAAATTAGTATTTTAAATTTAAATAATATTACTGAAAAGACTCATACTTAATTTGTACTTTTTATCATTAAATGGGTTTGATCATAAATAGTATGCATATAAAATAATGTTACACGCACTAAATTTTGATATTTGAGCCAATGCCCCCTTTTTTTTAGATCTGGCCATTTTAGTAGTTAGCGTCTGCGCTGGCCCTGATTATTAGACCCCACTTCTTGTACTTTCTATTGAACAATCATGTGTACGTACACGGACCCGGCTCCTCTGCTGTTCGAAAGAAATAGCACCGTTTGGTGCTTTTTTAAAAAAACGGCACCGTTTGGTCCCTTTCTTTTTCAGTCCAAATTCAAGCTCCACGTGACAACTAAGCATCACCTTTTGCCACCTTAACTTCTTGTACTGCAAACGTCAGACTATTTCCCACACAAAAAAAACTCAATTTAAATTTTATTGTATCAATTTTATTAATTTAATTTTTAAAATATTTAATCCGTGTTATTTTAATTCCTAAATTATTCGATTCATATTATTTTTGTATCTACATAGATAAATCATTAAATTTTTTGACAAAATAATTGCGCGTTATGCACAATATATTGTTTAAAAAATTGGTATGTGGTCACTTATGTTAAAAAATTTGATGGAAAAAATTATGTCAAAATTATGTAAAATAATGTAATAGTTATATTTAATATGGGTTGAATTAATATTTGATATTTATAAAAATTTAAATAATTTTTTTTATGGGTATTAACATGAACACAGTACGAATGTCAGCATAAAAACTTAAAAAAGGTTAACACATCTTGAGTTAGACAAAAAATAAGGTGCCCTAGTTATGACATGCGTAGTTTTAAAAATTGAGTTTTTACATAATTTTTCACATAAATTTTTATCGCAAGTGATGGCACATAATTTTTACCATTAAGTTTTTTTAACATAAGTGATAACATATCAATTTTTTAAACAATATATCGTGCACAACGTGAAATTATTTGGTCAAAAAATTTAACGGTTTATCTAGGCCTAGCAATCGTGTCGAGTGGAACTGTTTTGTGTCGGGTGGAACGGGTTTATGTAAAAAAACTTTCATCTATACCTCATTCGTTTATATAAACGAGTTCAACTATCACACTCATACACGAATAATTTATTAGACGAGTTACCCGATGCAACCCGTGTGTCACCCGCTAAATAAGAGAATAGGTTAGAGCATTTCGAGTCCACACAAAAAATCATCAACTCGTTATATATTACACATGTTTGACCTGTTTACTATAATAATAATTCATAGCTGAACAAGAAAATAAAAAAAAAACATTAAATAATTATTAAATTTGAATGGGTCTGAAAAATGGAAGTGTGAAATGAGGCAGAAGCTGAGAGACCTAACTTTAAAAAAAAATATAGTACTACTGTTAACGGGTTAAACCGGTTAAAACGAGTTTATGAGTTAAACACGAAACTGATTCATTTATTTCACAGGTCTATCGAGTTAACCCGTTAATCACTCAAACTCGTTAATACTATACTCAAACCCACTAAATCTGTGTCGAGTTTGTGTTGATTTCACAAGTCGTGTCTAGAATTGTCAGACCTAAGTTTATCTATGTAGATACCAAAATAACATAAATTGAATAATTTAGGAATTAAAATAACACAAATTAAATATTTTAAAAATTAAATTAATAAAATTGATTTACTAAAATTTAAACTGAATTTTTTTTTGTGTGGGAAATAATATGACGTTTGCAATACAAGGAGCTAAGGTGGCAAAAGGTCATACTAAGTTGTCACACGTGGAGCTTGAATTTGGGCTGAAAAAGAAAGGCACCGAACGGTACCATTTTTTTTATCTGATTTGGTTTTTTAAAAAGGCACCAGTACCTTCGGGGACATCCGATAAAATTGGAACGATACAGAGAAGATTAGCATGGTCTCTGTGCAAAAATAACACGTACAAATCAAGAAATAATACAAAATTTTAAAAATGAACAAAAAAGACACCAAACAGTACCGTTTCCCCCGATAAGCAGAGCCTGCCGTTCCTCTCGAACAGCAGAGGAGCTGGGTGCATATGTACACTAACATACACAGTTGCCAAAAATTATTAAAAACATATGGAACCCACCCACCTTCTTGTGTTTCACTTTCACTTTTACTTTCTTTTTCTTCTTTTTTTGTTTTTCCTTCGTTTTTTCCTTCCTTTCCCCATCAACGGAACCAATAATTACACTTGGTTTAGTCCACACACTCGAGGACTTTCTCCACACTTCGCTTTTAGATTTGGTGAGAGGTATCCAAGCAATTTTTTTTATAGAAATACTCTCAATGAATGAGATTTTTTTAAAAACATTTAATATTTTCTTATTTTTATATATTATTAGTTATTACAAACGTGAGTTGCACGTAAATCATTTTTTTTAAACTATAAAATTAATGGGTCACTTTTCTCAAAATCTACAACTTTAATAAACATTGATGATTGATCAACCAAAAACCAAGGTGGCGAAAAAAGTCATGTTGAGTTGAAATTTTCAAGACAACACATACAAGCAAAATGGAGCATATCTAAACATTCAAGAAGCTGAAGATTTTCTTAGAGTAATTTCCAACGTGTTAGGAGAAGGCTTAAGACTTTCTGCTGTTAATGCTTCGATCTGAAAGTGAAAGAACAACATAAGATCAAATAATTTATGAAGGCATTAAAAATAAATAAATAACCATCTTTAGATCGATCCAGTTGCATATGTATTTGTAGGCAAGAGTTAATGAAAATAAGAGAGGTGTCAGTTTGGATTAATGGCGTTGTTTGACATTGGAGAATGTGTATGTTGAATTCTTTGACATTGGGGGCCGTAAAGAGAATATGATTTTTTGAGTGGAAAAAAAATTAGGATGAATTTTGTACCATTGGATCAAAGTAAATAAAAAATTACTTATTCTTGACCATTATTATGTTTTTATAAGTTGAGAATTCAAATTTCTATTTGTGATATTAGATCGATTCCAATTGCATATGTCTTAGGAATTTCTTATTTTGGTGGAGTGAATGGTAAAAAGAAGTGATATACTTTTTATCTTTCAAATGAAAAATCTTTACTTCATTCCTTTGTTTTTGGCAAGAAGAATGGAAAATATAAAAGATTTTTTTTTTTTTTGTATTTGTATTTGGTATATGTATCAAAAAAGTGGAAGAAATAAAATGTGAATAGGTTTATTAGAGACCTGAAAATAAATATAGAGATTTAACAGAATCTGATGATATTTGAATGATAATATTTTATCTCTACACCGAAAATCATGTAAACAGTTATAAGATTGCCAAAAAATAAAACATCGATATAAATTTTTGTGAGGCTTCAATTTTGTGTTTGGCTGCTGCTATAGAGGTATGTGGATTAATGTTTCACCCGGGGCGGCCCAAGATCAATGGGGTTCTAAGGAGAGAGATAAGTTCAAATTGCATGCATACAAATTAGGTTTTCCTTTGATTCCAAAATGAAACCAATCCCACAAATGTCATCATCATGTCATAGAGTTCAAGATTAAATCTATACCGACCAATTTTGTATCTTTTTTTTTATTTGATTCACGGATTTTGTTATAATTAAATTGATTGGGCAGACTTGCTTAAACTTATTTGTAACTTATTCGTATACCTCATTGCTCAATTTTAGATAGTGCAAATGAACCAACTACCAAGCCATGCAATACAACCACCTTGACAGTGGCCTCCACAATGAATTTCACTGTTCAATTTGGCTGGTAAAATAACCCAACCCCCAAACCACCACAACCAGGGTAATGAAATATGTGTTTCTGTGTCTAATTTAAGTGGTGAAATACATATTTTACTGTCCAAAAATAGACACTGAAATAATTAGTTAGCAAACCGTTGTTATTAGGGATGGTAATCGCTTTGTATCGGACATGTTTGTGTAGTGTTATTTATGAGTTTGTATTGAACACTAGTTAATTCTAACCCAACTCATTTAATAAATCATGTTGTGTCGATCTGATCTGTTTATTTTTCGTGTTATACTCGTGTTGACTCATGTGTTACCCCATGAATAAAAAATTTAACGCTGCGATTGAAATCTAAAATTTCCTTATCACTTAGCTGAATGTACGCTAATACTTTTTCTACAAATTAAAATATAATTTAATAAATATAATAATGAAAATGAGTAAAAACATCTTTTTTGTATAAGAACTACGTCAATACTTGATAAAAATAAAGAAAAATTAACATTTTATTCCAATAATGCTAGTTAAACGTGTTAGAAATGTCAATTTTGTATTATTTGTGTTTCATACAAACCTAACCCATTTATTTTTCATGTTAACAGGTCATGTTGTTTACGTGTTCGTGTTTAGCAATTATTCACTCTAACAGTTAATTTTATATCAATTTTTAGTTGTGTTTTCGTGTCGTGTCAAAAATTACCAACACTAACTGTTAAACTACTTGTTGCAAAATTTGATATATTTTTGCTATCGTAGATAGTGAAATTGAAAAAAAAAAAACATCAAGAAGCAAATAAACTGAGTGTTAAGTAGTGATCATTGGGCATCCATTGAAATTCACATTTCAATAATCAATAGCATGGATCAATCCTCTATCAACCTTACTTATTCAATTAGTTTCTCATTTTTAGGTCATTTAGTAAAAAATCAGAGTTAAAAAAGTCTTTCAAAGAGGTCGGTATTCCTACCTTTTCTTTTTATTAGTAAATTTTTTAAGAAATAAGTTTTAACTAAAATAACCCTAACAAATCAACTAATACTGATACTATCTTCTAAGCTAATAGAAATATTAATATTATTTATAATTATGATTGTTATTGGACTGTTAAGCTGCTTGAACGTATCTATCACTATAAGAAAAATCGTTTTTTGAGACAATTTTTTTCGTCGCTAAATTAAAAAAAAAATCGTCACAAATTATTTTTTGCAATATATTTTTTTTTGTCGCATGTTCGTCACAATAACCTCATCGCAGAAAGTATTTTGCGACGTAAATTTGTTTTTATAGTAAAAAAAATTTATTTGCGACGAAAAAAAAAACGTCGCTGAAAGTTAAATAAACATCGCTAAAAAACTATTTCACCAGCCTAAAAAATAAAAAATAATAATTTAGTTTATTTTTAGCTACGAAAAAAAAAGTCGCTAATAATGTTTTACAAAAATGAAAATAAAAAAATAATGTAATTAATTTTTTGCAACGACCAAAAAACGTCGCTAATAATGTTTTACAAAAATAAAAATAAAAAAATAATAATGTAATTAATTTTTTTGTGACGACAAAAAACGTCGTTAATAAGTTTTTACAAAAATAAAAAATGTAAAAAATACTTATGCAATTATTTTTTGCGATGTAAGAAAAACGTTGCAAATATTTTTTTACAAAAATAAAAAAGTTAAAAAGAATAATGTGATTAATTTTTCGCGACGTAAAAGCAATCGTCGCCAATAATATTTTACAAAAATAAAAAATATAAAAAAATTGATTTAATATATTTGCGACATATAAAAATCGTCGCTAAAAAGATTGTTCGTACAATATTTACGGCGATTTTAATTTCATCTCAAAAAAATTCATAAAAAATGATAGTCCAATAAAAATTTTCACTTATACACCAATAATACCTGTATTGAATAAAAAACTAACACATTTATTACATTTCACATCTTTTTAAAAAAGAACAATTTTATTTCCAAAAAAATTAATTATAATAATCAAATAACAAGAAGTTCTATAAATTGAAAAAATTACTTTAATTCTTCAAGAGGATTTAAACCATCTCTAATTACATTTAATGTCTCTTAAACTTTAACAGCTTCAGCAGTCCAGCTACATGCCTTGAAATACCATCTCCAAACTCAACAGATCAGTACTAGCCTGGACTGAAGTCAGCTGCGTAGATAGAACAAATCAAACCTCTGCTAGTTTGTCAAAATCAAAATATCGGTTCTTAGAACCTCTGCTACCTACAAGCTTAGATGATTTTGATTCCATGGGAACACTCTTCAAGAATGACCTAAAACTGTTATATAAATAAACACAACAAGTATAAGAATAAGAATGGACAAGAATTATACTTGGATAATGAACTCTCTATCCTGAAGTTTTTGAACACCTCCAATCTTAATAAGATCTGCAACATTATCCTACCAAATGAGCTTAGGTAAAAGAAAAACCTATATGATTAAAGATTTGGGATCAATCTCTCGTGCCCGTAAAACATGATTTTTGCCAATTGTAAATTTCTCAAGCCAGCTTCCTAGATTATTCAGCAATGAACGCTCTTCCGAACTAGACTTGATAAGCTCAGATCCTAAAAGTACCTAAAAAGTACATTGACAGTTGGTATAATTTCCAATAGTAGCTATCTATAAAGGCATAACAAACTATTTTTTAAGGGGCCAAAGTGTACTTGAAGTTCCTGGACAAAGTGAATTCAAAACTAAGTCATGGAAATTTGGCTCAATGCTAGCTCTGCTCAGAGGTTATGTAAGACATGAAACAGACGACCAAATGTAAGATGAAAAAAGGGGCCCAAAACCAACATGAATGTACTCTCTCACTGTCACACATTTCTCATGCATTAAATCAATGAAGCAACAAGTAATTCACATAGTTCCTGACCTTTTCATCACCATATACTGTGCAAACCAGGGATAGTACTGCTCTTTTATAATTGTGAAGTAACGGCACATCAATGGACCATATCAAGTATATAAGAAACTTACCCCATAAAAACTTTCAAAGAAGGAGTCCAGTAACCTTTTGTCTTGCAGCTTGTTTAAGAGGAATAAGCTTTTCTTGTTCTTTGAGAGACTCCTGTAAAAAGTCAAAGTACTCGCAACATATCCAATGAAGGTGATGAATGAACCACAGAACACGAAAAGGTACAAAACAGGTTTCAATAAAACATACTTTAATGGATGGATATCCTCAACAAGTTTCCATTTTCTATCTAGACTCTAGAGTAACTGCTACATTGGTGAATTTATTTTAATGTATGGCTCAACCCTCAGATTTGACATGAGTGCATATGTTGTGGAAGCCATACCTGAGAAAGTATGATGGGGCTACCCTGGGACGCAAACAGATGTCAAACAAATCAACAGTTACACCATATAGCCAAACAATTAACCCTTATCATAAAAAACCACTTATAAGGCAAACCCATCACTTCACATATTAAAACAACAATCACACATCAAAACAAGATGGAATAATACAATATTTAAATACATAATCAAAAGATAATTCGTCAGCCACTTTAATGAAGAAGTCCATAATTCATCTATTACAAAAAAAAAGAAAAAAATAGATTAATAAATTATCAATCAAACGATAGTAAATCAATAGTAAATAGATACTAACTAAGACTTTGAACCTGTAACTAGCTAGCTTCGTCAACTTTTGCCTACTACGCTTCGCCACAATACCACAAGTTCCTTTAAGTATTCTAAGGAGCTAACATTACCAGCGAATCAAATTGGTCAAAGGTGTGCGTTCATGTGTTCATGCTAAAGTTTCAATCGCGCATTATCAAACTATTTATAGAAAAATTGAGGAAGGCATTGCGTGGTGACATGTGGTTATAGAACAATTATTGTGTGGTGATGGCAGTATATTACTTACTAGTTGAAAGATACATCGATCTGAAGAAAAGTTTCTTGTCCATCAGTGTTCTATTATAGTTGTCATATTATCCTTTACTGTGGCACGGTCAAGTTTACTTCAGTCTATGAAATAAAAAAAAAGGTTTACTTCACTCGACAAAAAAACAAACAACCTTTCACAAATACATTTGTATTCAAAAGAAAAGTGGGACCAATACCCAGACACAAACATATTGTCTGTCCAATGGTGCTTGAATAAATTGACTTGTTCTTCATTGTTGCCAATAATAATTGTATGGCTTGGGATTAGCTGATCTCCAAGAATGTGTACCAAGTCCATTGAATGTGTAGGAGTTGTTGTTATGTCCTTTTGTTGTTTATATTTTATTGGAAACACATTGCATCAGAGGATGGTTACAGTACACTACTCTTCTAACACCAAGTTGTTTAGTGACTTTCAGGTTCTTGTCTGCTGGTCCACCAGTGAGGAACTAAAGTCAATCATTTTAAGTTCATGTCACTTGGTCCACCCAACATCCCCTCCCTATAGTTTAAAACCTATGCGTAATGCTTGAACCAAATTGAAACCGTTAGAAATTTAATCAATAGTCAATAAGTTCTAATGAAATAACATGTTAAAATGAATTTCATACTCTTATACAGATTATCTAGAGTATTTTGTGTATTGATTTTTGAATTAGAAGAAGTAACACATTATAAGGTCAAACTAGGAGCAAACCAAGTGCAACTCAATCCTTCTTCCTAGCAAAATGATTCCCAAAAATGCAAAAGCTCACTAGACCCAGGCTCATTGCTATAGAAACTAAACTGTATAAGATAATGATTTAATCTATAATATCAAAAAATCTATCAAATGAACAGGAGTGTTACCCCTCTAACTTGCACACAGAATGCAAATAAGTACCGATGTGAGATCGACCCCGTGAACACTTCCATATGGAGCAAATGTTTTACACAGGATTATTACAGACAAAATTTGATGCAATGAACAAAAATGAAAAAAAAAGTCTTATTACCTAACTTCATGGTGGCCAAATATGCAAATTTGAGATGCAGCCCGAATACAGGTCTGTGAAACATTCTATGTAAAGACCCAATAACAGAGTTTCATTCCATTAATTACTTTGTTCTTTTTCTTTATCTTTTATGGATGAGTGATACAAGTGGTCTCTCTGTGATGCCACTGCTGTTAGCTACACGAGCTCAAACTATATGTGAGGAAGTACAATTATGTGCATTTGAGCAAGAAAATATTTCGCAATAGAACCAAATTCTTCATCAAATAGAGTCCATGAACAAGCTAATAACTTACTCAGGCTTTTGATCAAACACCATTGAGTCATCGACAAAGCTTGGGTGTCAATGGTACTTTGACGGGCCATCTAAATCCAGAAACTGGCACATAATCTGCAACAAGATTGTAGAGTTTGGATATAAGACCAACAATTTAGTGCAAATAATGTCAAAGGACAGCTTTGTATAAAGTCCACCTTTCCTAGCACCCGCAATTAAAGAACATATCCATTACAAAGTTGTAGACCCCAAAAATGAGTAGACAAACAATATGAACTGCAGAAATGCTAACTTAGCAAAGCTCATATGGTCTATGAAAGGCCATTTTCTGCATTTAAAAGTGCCCCCATGATTCCTTCGGTTCGAGGCTCCGAGTTCGACAGTTACACTGCGAGAGAAAGGCTTTGACTTCGACAGTAGTTTGCTTCGAGTTTGACAATGGCTTGCTTCGAGTTCGACAGTTGCTGGCTTCGATTCGACAGTTACACCAAGAGAGAGAGAGAGGCTTTGAGTTCGATAGCTACACTGAGAGAGAGAGAGAGAGAGAGAGAGAGAGAGGGAGAGAGGCGAAGAAGAGATGGGTGGTGGCTGTGTGCAAAACGATTAGGGCAAAAAATGCCCAAACAACTCCAAAACTAACTATTTGATTTAAATAATCAAAACGACGTCGTTTTGATTATATACTGAATTCTGTTAAAAATGTCGCTAAATAATAATTTTAATTAATACAAACATAAAAATTATTATCTGTGACGTATTTATAAAAACATCGCGAAAATATATTAATAGTTTATTTGCTTTAATAACTAAAATTTATCAATTCTTGCCATCTTTTGGGCCAAAAAAATTTGGAAGGGAATCACTTTTTAGCGACGTTTTTAAAAAATGTTGCAAATAAATTTGTCAAAAAATGAAATTTGCGACAAAAATTGAAAAAACGTTGCAGATAATAAATATTTAAATTAATCAAATAAATTTTAAATTTCATTTAATTAACACCCAATTCATCCAATTAACATTCAAATTATCAAATTAACATGTAATTTATCAAATCAACATCAAATTAACTTATAATTTCATTCAATTAAAATTTAATTTATCAAATTAACACCAAATTAACATTCAATTGATCAAATTAACACCAAATTAACAATCAATTTCTTGTAATTAAAATTCAATTTTATCTGATAAGCTTTTAATTCACTAAATTAACATTCAAATTCAACTAATTAACATTAAGTTAATCAAATAAAGTTTCAATATCATTAAATTAACACTTAATTCATCAATTTAACATTCAAATTAAAACCATAACATTCAAATTTATCAAATTGACATTCAATTTCATCAAGTTAATATTCAATTCGTCAAATTAACACCAAATTAACAATCAATTTCTTCTAATTAACATTCAATTTTTTCTAATAAGCATTTAATTCACTAAATTAACATTCAAATTCAACTAATTAACATTAAATTAAAGAAATAAACTTTCAATATCATTAAATTAATACTTAATTCATCAATTTAACGTTCAAATTAAAATCCTAACATTCAGATTTATCAAATTGACATTCAATTTCCTCAAATTAACATTCAATTGATCAAATTAACACCAAATTAACAATCAATTTCTTTTAATTAACATTCAAATTCAACTAATTAACATTAAATTAATCAAATAAATTTTTAATATCATTACATTAACACTTAATTCATCAATTTAACATTCAAATTAAAACAATAACATTCAGATTTATCAAATTGACATTCAATTTCATCAAAATAATATTCCATTCATCAAATTAACACCAAATTAACAATCAATTTCTTCTAATTAACATTCAATTTTTTCTAATAAGCATTTAATTCACTAAATTAACATTCAAAATTCAACTAATTAACATTAAATTAATCAAATAAATTTTCAATTTCATTAAATTAACACTCAATTCATCAAATTAACATTCAAATTAAAAGCATAACATTCAGATTTATTAATTTGGTGTTGATTTGATAAAATTACATGTTAATTTGACAAATTGAATGTAAATTTGATGAATCTGAATGTTAATTCGATGAATTTGAATGTTAATTTGAGGAATTGAGTGTTAATTGAATGAAATTGAAAATCTATTTGATTAATTTAACGTTAACTAGTAGAATTTGAATGTTAATTTAGTGATTTAAATGTTTATTAGAAAAAAAATGAATGTCAATTACATGAAAGTTATTGTTAATTTTGTGTTAATTTGATCAATTGAATGTTAATTTGGTGTTTATTTGATAAATTAAATTTTAATTGGATGAAATTATATGTTAATTTGATAAATTGAATTTTTTAAAAATAAATTTGGATGTTAATTTGATTAATTTAGTGTTAATTAAATGAATTTGAAGGCAAATTAGATGAATTCAATATTAAATTGTTATTTTTAAAATTTTTTATTTAAGTAAATAGTTTATTTGCGACGTTTTTAAAAAACGTCGCTAAAAGTGAATTAAATTGATATTTTTAAAATTTTTTATTTAATTAAAAAGTTTATTTGAGACGATCTTGAAAAACGTCGCTAAAAGTGAATTAATTGTTAATTTTTTAAGGTTTTAATTTAATTAAACAGTTTATTTGCTACGTTTTATAAAAACATCGCTAAAAGTGAATTAAATTAAATTGTTTTGTAAATTTTTTATTTAAGTAAAAAATTTATTTGCGACGTTTTTTAAAAATGTCGCTAAAAGTTAATTAAGTTAATATTTTTTAAATATTTTATTTAAGTAAACAGTTTTTTTGCGACATTTTATAAAAACGTCGCTAAAAGTGAATTAAATTAATATTTTTTTAAATTTTTTATTTAAGTAAAATGTTTATTTGCGACGTTTTTTATAAACGTCGCTAAAAGTGAATTAAATTGATAAATCTGCGACGAAATTATAAATCTGCTAAAAAATTATCAAAATTAAAATTTGCGACGAAATTATAAAATCGTCGCTGATAGTAAACTTTTTGCGACAAATTTGAAAATGTCGCAAAAAATACTTTTTGTTGTAGTGTATACTAACAATTTTGAACTCATTATATACCATACTCAATGATTACACTAACAGATGTAGAGTTCTGTGAATTAATATACCTTATTTACAGTCAATGCATCCGTTACAAGTTTGAGCCATTTCCACTTTTAAGTGCAGAAAGAGAGTGTTTCAAGAAGTTTCATCCCAAATCAACTTTCAACTTTTGTTTTCGTGGTGATGGTGCTGGTTTGGGTAATTTGAGAATATATATATCCGATCATATTTTAGCTTTCTCGATCGTTTCCGTTGTTCCCAGAAATTTTGCATGACTTGGAAAACATTCGAGACATTGAACCTTAGTTGAAAAATGCATAACAGATCCTTGCTAACCCTCAGGAGGAACAACCATATCAAGAACTATCTACCGTTGAATCAGTCTTCTATTGGAGACTCACCTTTGGTTAGGTACATAAGTCTCAAATCTTTTCCAAATTTACGATTTTACCCATTGATGTTGAGACTTCCCTCTTGTTCTTGCCAAAATTGTATAACAATGGCGGGATTTTGTGAATTCTTTGTTACAAAATGTTAGATCCATGACAAGTCTGTGTGATTCTCTTTTATGTGTTGTTCTAGGCGTTTGACCCAGGAACTACATTTTTTTTTCTTTTTTTTTTTTGGCCTTTCCTAATTTTTGGATTTAATCTTAAAATATTGTCCAAATCTGATGTAGGGTGCTTGAAATGTTTTTCAAATCATATAAATAGTTGTATAGATTTATTGGATTTGTGAGAATCTTGTTTGTGATCAAACTTACAGTGTGCATATGGGTACTCAACTTTTTTTAAGACAATAATAACCTCATTTCTATTGAGAATGTGCATGGTTCACAATAACGGGGGCATCAAGTGTTGGTTTCTATTTGAAAAGTATGGGGGTTTCCGCATTAGTCTCTTGAAATATGCCACAATTGCATTAAATTAAATCCTCAAACTAGATTCAAAATAACATTTTTCAGAATACTTGAGGTGAACAATGTCTTGCCAATAATTTATTGCAATAAAATAAAACTATTCATTGTACAATTTTATATATGTGAAAATTTTAGAAAAAAAATTATAACGTTACAATTCTATATCGGTTAAAGATGAACTTAGACATTTTTACAAGAACTCTTAGACATCTCTCTTTTGTAATTCGATTTTTAAAGGTAAATTCTACTCATGGGTTTACATCAATTGGTATTATTGTAGACACTACATCAAGTTTGGGTTACACAAGTAGCAACCTATAAACCATTTTACAAAGTCTTAGGCATTATATATGAACATAGTATTAAGTCACTGAACATTGATGATATAGATTCAACAAAAAGAAAAAGTGATATAGTTGGTAAAAGATGTTGTGGTGGACTTTAGTGTGAATAGTGTATATCAAGGGTTATTTGTACCCTCGGGTTCATACCAACATCTCGAACAAATAAACCTACATGCGCATATCACTTATAAAAATTGATCGAAAATTATAAGTTCAAAATATTCATGTGCAACGTATGCGGACATCAGCTAATAATCTGAAAAACAATTATTTATAATTGAACATCATCCCAAAAAACGAAAAAGAAACAATAAGTCAAGATTCTAATTGTCAAGCACTATTTTTTTTCATCTCTTTACTTAAAAAAACTTAAAGTTCCCACCCTCACTTTATTTATTATTTTTTTTACAGGATGTTGAGGCTTACGCCAATTTCTACCTTGAGTTTAGCGGCTGACCACCATGATTTGAGTTAAGTTAGAGCATGTCTCTGAAGATCACAAGTTCAATCATTGAACCACCCCTAAAGGTTTTCTAGCCTCACTTTAAAAGTTATAGAATTCCATCAAAGATTGAGTTGGCATTATAAATTTTAATTTCTACCATAATTGAGGTTAGGCCTTTTTTTTTACCTGTCGCATGTCTAGTAATGTATTTTTTTTAGAAGTTCGATGCTAGATCGATCTTATGTGTTTAAACTTCCAAAATTTAAAAAACGCGTTTTATAAGCATCTAATGATCTTATAACAGGGAAATACTTGACATAGTTGTAATAATACATCACCACGAACCCTTAATATCACAACCAGACAGCAAAAAATCATATCATAGACGAGTTTCCGGCGTACACCTGCCATACTCCTTATTGAGTTCCACATGGTTGGGCCTGCCAATTATTGTATGTGGATATGATGCAACACAGCTACTTGCTTTGATCCTCAATCCGAAGATGATCCAAGATGTATTTCCCAAGAAACCTGTGTTGTTGCTGCTCCAAATACTCCTTGTAATTCATTGGACGATATGCAGCGGGATGGTTTTCAC
>JAHQCQ010002138.1:0-18070 GCA_023539305.1 Ilex asprella | reverse complement strand
CATGAGCATCCTTACAAGGAACCTCTCACCCTCAAGGTGTATCCAAATAACCCCAGAAGCCATACATTATCCAAGATGTTCTCAAATGCCCAACAATTTCACAAATCTCCAATTTATAAGCAAAATCCCCAAAATATAGCATTGAACAATTTCACCACCAACTATTAAAATACATGAGATCACAATAACATAATTTTTCTAACCAACACAAAGCACTAAGGTTTCGATATTCATAATAAAGAAAACATTCAAGAAGGAAATACATCGCTCTCCAAGAATTAGGGTTTTTAAAACTAGAAAAGGGATTTCATGGGTATTAAACCCTAACTTTGTTCAAAACATGTAATATTTGCAAAAATCCTAGGAGATGATGATTCCATAGCATACATCCATACCATTGATAGTCAAAACATACATAGATATAAATATCCTAGCCTCAATGTAAGTGAATGAGAGAAAACCCCTACCTTGTGTTCTTGGAAGCTAGGTTTTTGATCTTGGATAACCCCTTTAGACTCTTGTTTTTCTCTTCCTTTTTTCCTCTCTTCTTCTCCTTTCTTTCTCTCTTAGGGTTTCTAATGTTGGAGTGGCCGAAATAGAGCCAAAATAGGCAACCTTGGGTATTTAAAAGGCTAAAATTGGACCAAGATCGCGACATTTAAATTTCAGAATTCTTTCGGCTCTACCGGTACAATACTCTACCGGTAGGCTGTACCGGTAGCTCCAACTCTCTGGACCAAAGTGTACCGGTAGACTGTACCGCTACAATACTATACCGGTAGACTGTACCGGTAGGGTTTTGTCCAGTTTTGCCTTTTTCCTCCATTTTTCATTTCCAATCCATCCTAAACCCTTCCAAAACCAACCCAAACTTTCACAACATACATTTATACCCCAAACATAGTTGCTAGAAGTTCGTTTATAATTCATGTCACCCATTCACTAGCTAAACTAGCTTTACTATGATTTACACTAACATTCGAAATTTTTACCTTTCAAACCTACCGAATTAAAACACACATCACTACACATATCTACACTTTTTCACGAGTAGTTTCTTTATATTTATATACATATATAAAAGAAAATGTGGGGTGTTACAGTAAAACTTGAAACAACAATGGTAGAAACTAGAACATGTAATTAAACTTGAACTAAAATTGAAATAAATAACATTCAAAGTAATAAAGGAAGCTTAAAAAAGTCTTACTGAAGATTACAAGAGAAATGGGTGAAGACAATGCAAAAATATTAACTTCTAGCATTATTCATCTTCTTTCTTACTAAAACTACTCTTAAGCTTAGGTAGCCACTCTTTGTAATGCTGAATAATATTGTATATATGGAGTGTGTGTCTTCAATTTTCGTCCATGGGGGTCCCTAGCATATGTGTGCTGGCCTCCCATCCATAAGGAGCTGAATAGATGGGTTACACAGGCTAGCACAGGCTTAGCCTGCACCCATCATGGCATCCCACTTCTCTCCCATCTTCAATCAATAACAAGCCTCAAAAGTCTTCCATTTGTGTAAGGGAGGCATGTAGATGTGTAAGGAAATGTTGGGGGGCAAGTGGGAGAAGTGTAGGTGGGCCTCCAAGCAAGTGGAGATGGGTTGCAAGAGGTTCGGGGCTGCTTCAGGGGAGCATACTGGTATGCGTACCAGTATATTAAGGCTACTGGAGTTCGGCGTCCCAGTACGCGTACCGGTGCAGTTCCTTCTTTACTCTAGACCACTTTTAGTAGAACCAGCATAACTTTTGATTCAATCGTTGGATTGAGCTGAAATTTTGACACGATACAGAAGACATCCAGATCTACAACTTTTATATTTTGAACTTTTTCAGATTCGAAGGGATCATGGTCAAAATGGAGGAAAATCGTGGCTCTACTTCCCAAAGATGTGGCAGCTGGTGCCTTTGTTCCCAAACACCAAAACTTCCTTGATTTCTTCATTTTTAAGCCTCCAAATCTTCATGTATTGTGTCCATGCATTCACCACACATCTAACATAGTTGCAAGGTCCTAAAATCCATCATTTAAGCTATAAATACATGCAACATCAAAATATCAACATTATTCATAATTTCGGCTAACACTAAGTACTTAGATGCAAAAGTTGAGTTAAAATGCATGTAATGAGGCCTTTACATATGTAATATTATGCACTCATCAATTGCATCATGAAAAATTTTGGAAAACCACTTCCAAATGCAGTACTAATAAGTTTTAGGGTCGTCCAAACAACCTTTAAAAATGGTGTTTGATTGTTAGATTTAGTATAACAAGGAATACAAAAAGAAAAGGAAGAAAAAGATGTCCTACCACTTTCCCAAAAAAAAAAAAAAATGTCCTGCCAAAAATAACATGAGAATCGTTAATTTTCTTGAAGTAGTTGTTGTGCTTTAAGGCGAGTATGAGCTAATGGAAATCAACATTTAATAATTCCATTTGTGGGATCCAAATCCCTCCGATTCACTTTTTTTTTTTTATAAAAAAAATTGATTTGATTGTTGTCATGCACCTTTCATTAGTATGTGATCCATTTAAATATAGGGGACTCCCATTGATTATTTTTAAGAGATACAGACAAAATTTAAGGCACGAGCCGACATTCAAAAAGTCTAATAAGCCCAAGGGTCATTGGGCTATGTTGCGATCCAAAGGGCAAGCCTACAGTCTGCTCACCTTGCAAGCCCCAAAAGACCAAGTTCAAGGGAAAAGGCCCAACACCAACAAAGGGCTTACAATTCAACTTAACTCTAGTCTAGTCTAAACGGTGAATAGCCCAAAGGATGGAAGCCTAGTCCAAATGCCTTTCTACAAACACGACCGTGGGGACCACGGATCTTGACGACTCGACGACCATCTCTGACACCTATGACGGCCACAGAGCAGATAGAGGTGGAATACATAGCTACCAGAGATCGTGGTAACAGTACCGCCAGATAAATAATAACGTCGGATGACAAAGAAGGCTATAGGGTACAGAAGGGAGGACCTACGGGATCAGCACTAAAGAAGGAGGAGCAAAAAGATCATTGTATAAATAAAAAATTATTACCAGATGGAAGATGAGTTCTCCTTTCGATTATCTCTCACAAACTAAACTAGGGAACTGGAGAATAGAGCGTAGCACTCATCCCTTGTAAAGAATTCTGTGTGTGAACCACCATTGTATCAACCTCGAATAAAAGAATATATGGTCTGGCAAAGCAGGAGACTCCCATTAATTACAGTGGACGCAACCTTAGTCCTTTGGCTAAGGTGAACCACTTATATTTCTTGCTCTCTTATCTGTTGACAATTGCCCACTCACCAAACTGAGCCATTAAACACCTTACCATATAATCCGTTGGGCGTGGGCCACAATTTTAGAGCATCATCAGTTGGCGCCGTCTGTGAGAATGGTTTTCATTGTTTCTCTTTGAGTTTTAGTTGATGGTTTAGACTCGAAGCATGAGTAGATCTCATGTCAACCCCTAAGTTCACCAAAACCCGAAGTGGAAGTCGAGGGTCACCCCTAGTGGCGAACCTCCTTCCTCCCTCCTCCCAACAAACTAGAAGCCTATCGCCGAAACCACGATACAACTGATAAAGAAGAACCATGAGCTGATGGAGTGGATACAGACACATCAGCTTCCTCGGTTCCCACCAACATGTCAAGAACCTTCTTTACCCTAGGCTGAACAGATGGCCCTCCTCAGGAGCGCCAAGCTCCACCCAATGGAGTCACCGAGCTCCGTAAACATAGCCATTTTGGAGAGAATCACCAAAGGAGACACCTCAAAGAGCAAGACGAAGATGAGGCTCACAGTAGAACCAAAGCCACATACCGAGAGGAGAGACCCCACCCCCGCTGGAGGCCGCAGATCACCTACTAGAGCAAAGACTTCACAAGCTCTAGCGAGAGGTAGGCAACATAAAAGAAGCGGTCAAGGGAAAGACCGCTGATATCATAGATGCCTTAGTCCAGCAAACCAAATCACCATTCACTCCTGTGGTCCTCCATTTTCCTCTACCACAAAAGTTTCAAACGTCGTCGGTAGAAGTGTTCGACAAGACCAAGGACCCTGTAGATCACCTAAATTCCTATAAAAACCAAATGGAACGCTAGGGATACTTGAACCCAATTTGTTGCTGGGTTTTTGCCATCACCCTTAAGGGGTCGACGATAGCCTGGTTTAATTGACTCCAACTTGCATCGATTTTCTCCTTCAGGGAACTCTCAATACAATTCATATCTCACTTCATTGGAGCAAGGACATATAGGAAGCCCTCCTACCACCGTCTAAGCGTCAAATAGGGGCCCACGAATCCCTCTGAATCTATGTGTAGAACTTCAACCAAGAATGCCTGAAGGTTGAGAGTGTGGATGATAAGTTCGTGCTGACCACTTTCATGTCTGAACTAGGAGTACAATCCAAGGACCTCCTATTCACAATAGCAAAAAATCCCTAGGCCACCATAGCAGAGGTGTTGACGAAGGCTGAGAAATATATCACGACAAAGAGACGCTTCGTCTGAAAGGAGGCTCATCGCCGGTAAAAGGAGACAAGAGAAAGAGGGACCGTAATCCCTAGGAAGGAGAGGAAACATGAAAGATCCCCGAAAAGGGACCATTCTTCGAGAAGGGGAAGAGAACCTTCTCCCCAAAGGAAATGTAACATTCGAGATCGTTTGAGACCCCCTCCATAAGAATTGCAACCCCGATTCGCGTCGGCGCGACTTCTACCTCTGGTCACCTCCATAGCTCAAGTCCTCCATGAGGTCCAAATGAAAAGTTCATCTGCTGGCAGCCTTGGATGAAGTCCGATTTGAGGAATAGAGACGTCTCCAAGTACTGCAAGTACCATAAAAACACGGGCCATGAAACGAATGACTACATCCAACTCAAGAAGGAGATCGAGTACGTGAGCCAGAGGGACACCTATGTAACTATGTGGTAGAAGATGGAAGGCCTCATAACAAACAAGGGCGGGGCGCCCAAGCATACGCGGTGCCTCCTCAGCAACACCCGCAAGCTATTGGAGAAATCAAAGTCATCTCGACACGATTTGCACGAGGAGGCGAATCCATCTTAGCAAGGAAGGCTTATGCTAGGAGGGCCTAGACAGAAGACTTCCTTGAAATCCAACCCATTTAGAAGGCTCCTCGTTGAGAAATGGAGATTGTGTTCTCTAATACAGATCTCGAAGGATGCCAGCACCCGCATGATGACCCCCTCTGGTCATAAAGGCGATCATCGCAAACAAAGATGTACATCGAGTGCTGGTTGATAACGGGAACTTAGCAGACATCATTTTCTTATCAGCCTTTGATCAACTTGGCATCGAGAGATCGTAACTTAAACTCGTGAAAATCCATTTATTGGGCTTTTCGGGTGAAAGGTCTTACCAATCGGCTCTATTCAACTTGTTTTCACTGTAGGAGACCAACCTTGTCAAGTTACAACCACTGTCCGTTTCTTAGTGATGGATGCCCCCTCTGCCTACAACATCCTGTTGGGCAGACCATCTTTGAATTCCATCAAGGCAATACCCTCGGCGTATCATCTAGTAATGAAGTTCCCCATCGAGAATGGGGTCGGCATGGTCAGTGGGGATCAACGCCTTGCCAGAGAATGTTATGTGGCGTCGATGAGGCAAAAGGAGGTGAAGTTAGTCTAGTTTGATGACTTAGATATGGGAGATGAATTGAAAACCCGGCCTACCCCCATAGAGAAGTTGGAGCTTATGCAGTTGTATAAGGACCCGGGCACGTGGTCTTCGTAGGCTCCATGCTACTCCCACTCATCAAAGAGAAGCTTGTCTCGTTTTTAAAAGAAAACGCCGAAGTTTTTTGCCTAGAAACAGGAGGACATGGAAGGAATAAACCTCGCGGTGATCCCGCATCAACTAAGTGTCGATCGAGCTGCAAGCCAATTAGGCAAAAAAGAAGGAGCTTCACACCAGACCGACAAAAAGCCATTAATGAGGAGGTGGCCGAATTGTTGCGGGCCAAAGCCATTAGAGAGGTAGATTATCCGACTTGGCTGGCTAATGTTATGCTTGTGAAGAAAGTAAATGGCAAATGGTGTCTTTGTATCGACTTCACAGACCTAAACCTGGTATGCCCCAAAGATAGTTTCCTCTTACCTCAGATCAATCTGATAGTCGATGCCACTGTTGGCTATGAACTCCACAGCTTCATGGACGTCTTTTTAGGCTATAACTAGATTAGAATGGATTCAAATGACCAGAAGAATATTTCATTCTTCACAAAGCAAGGAATCTACTGCTATCAGGTTATGCCTTTCGAACTGAAAAACGTCGGGGCCAACTATTGAAGGTTGGTCAACAGGATGTTCTGTGAAAAGCTTAGCTCGAAAATAGAAGTGTACATAGATGACATGCTCGTGAAGTCACTTAAAGCCGAATCCCATATCCAACACCTAGCGGAGTCATTCGAGATTATACGGTAATACAAGATGAAACTGAACCCAGCAAAGTGCGTTTTTGGAGTTTTGACAGGTAAATTCTTGGGGTTTATAGTCAACAGCAGAAAAATCGAGGTAAACCCTAAAAAGGTGAAAGTCGTCCTTGACATGAAGGCCCCCACCAACACTCGAGAGGTACAACTCTTGACTGAAAGGATAGCGGCGCTCAATCGATTTGTTTCGCACTCCAGGGACAAGTGCCAGTCCCTCTTCAAGGTCCTGAAGGCAGTTTTCCAGTGGGGATGAAAAAATGCGAGAAAGCTTTCCAAGCCCTCAAAGCCTCTCTGGCTTCGCCACCAGTGCTAGTAAGCCGTCAAGAGGGGGAGGTTCTAGCCTTCTACTTGGCCATATCAGACTTCTCGGTCAACGCTGCCCTCGTAAAAGACAAAGAGAGAATCTAACAACCAGTTTACTTCTATAACACAACCCTAAGAAGAACCGAAAAGAGATACCTGAAGATGGAAAAACACGTGTTAGCCCTTCTAGTGGCAGCCCGAAGATTGAGGCCGCACTTTCAGGCACACTCCATTAAAGTCCTGACGGACCAGCCAATGAGGTAGGTGTTACAAAAGCCCGAAGCCTTGGGAAGACTGGTCAAGTGGGCAATGAAGCTCAATGAATTCGATATCAAGTTCAAACTCAAAACCATGATCAAAGGGAAAGTCCTAGCGGATTTCCTTACCGAGTTCACCTTGTCATCGAAAGAGAATGTCGAAGATATGGAGTTCATTCCCGATGTCCCAACCTGGAAACTATATGTAAATGGAGTGTCAAATGCCCAGAGATGTGGAACGGACGTCATCTTGACCTCCCCGAAGGGATACGACTTGGAATATGCCTTGAGGTTCGACTTCTAGGCATCCAACAATGAAACAGAATATGAAGCCCTCATAGATGGCTTAAACTTGACCTTGTCAATGGAGGCGCAATAGATTGTGGTTAGAAGATGGAACTCTACATGGTTGAGATGCGTAGACTGCTGATGAAGTTTATCTTAGCCGAACTGATCCAGGTTCCCCGAGAAGCTATCTCCTGGGTTGATGCCCTGGCCAAGCTAGCTACATCCGTCGAGTATGACTTACCCAGGCAAACACCCGTTGAAGTCGTGACTCAACCCAGTGTGCAGCTCGATGAAGGGCTAACCGAGGGAAACCTGTTCATGTCGGTTGAAGAAAACCCACAATAGATGGATCCTATAGTGTCCTTTCTTCGAAACGGAGCCTCCCCGACGACCCGAAGGAAACAGTGAAGCTAAAATCCAAGGCGACAAGATTCACATTAATCCAAGGTAACCTTTACAAGCATGGTTTCTCTTTTCCAATAATGAGATAAGTGTCTAAACTGGAGGCATATTATATTTTGAGGGAGATATACGAGGGCATGTGCTGAAACCACATCTGAGCAAGGATGTTGGCAAATAAGGCACTACAACAAGGATACTTCTAGCCGACCATGTCCAAGGATGCCAAGGAAATAGTAAGGAAATGCCAGACTTGTCAGGTTCACGATAACCTGTTGCACTGCTTGCCCGAGCAACTCACCCCTATGGTCAGCCCTTGACCCTTTCAATAGTGGGGACTAGATATTTTGGGGCCCTTGCCAATTGGGGTCGGGCAATGCAAGTTCATTGTAGCTGTAGTGGATTACTTCACAAAGTGGGTTGAGGCTAAACACCTGGCCAAGATCACAGCACAGAAGATTAAGAACTTTGTCTGAAAATCTATAATATGTCGTTTTGGTGTCCCCATGTCACTAGTATCGGATAATGGGAAACAATTTGATAATCCAATGGTCACGGGCTTTTACGCCGAGTTAGGCATAAAAAACTATTTCTAAGCTCCTGCGCACTCGCAATCAAATGGAAAGGCTGAGGTGTCCATCAGGACAATCAAACTCGCGTTAAAAACTAGGTTGGATGTGTCTAGGTCACAGTGGGTGGATCACCTCACGGCGGTGTTGTGGGCGTAGCAGACGACTGTTCAGGCTGCAACTGGTGAGACTTCTGTCAGCCTTGCATATGGGATAGAAGTGATGGCTCCCATGGAAATCTGCGAGAGCCGAACTCTTCAACCCCGAGCAGAATGAGAGATCTTTGCTAGTTAACCTCGACCTCCTCAACGAAATGAGGGATGAAGCACTACAACAGATATTTTTCTATCAAAGGAGGACGACCAGATTTTACAATAAGCGAGTGAAGAAAAAATGCTTCAGATTAGGCAACTTGGTGTTGAAAAAGCTACTCCCGATTAGGAAGGACCCAGCCTATGGCAAATTGGGACCTAATTGGGAAGGGCCCTACATTGTGAAGAGGGAAATCTGACCTGTAAACTATGAGTTGCAAACAGAGGAAGGAAAAGACCTGTAACACTCATGGAACGCGGATCACTTGAAGCGTTACTGCCAGTAGAGTTCCCTAGAAACCTTTGTAACAACAAGGAGGAAAAGTTATTATAAAAACCCCATTTTTTATCAATGAAATTGTCAAAGTCCTCATAAAAAATCTTGCAAAAAATTCGGTCGATGGTCCAACTAGGCTTTTCAGTCTAATAAGCTCGGGAAGACTAGGCTTTTCAGCCTAAGAGCTCGTAAGCTTGGGAAAACTAGGCTTTTCAGCCAAAGTATTTGAGAGCTCGTAAGCTTGGGACGACTAGGCTTTTCAACTTAAGTATTTGAGAGCTTGTAAGCTCAAAATGACTAGGCTTTTCAGCCTAAAATCTTGTAAGCTCAGGATGACTAGACTTTTTAGCCTAAGGGTTCGTAAGCTCGGGAAGACTAGGCTTTTTAGCCTAAGTATTTGAGAGCTCGTAAGATCGAGACAACTAGGCTTTTTAGCCTAAGAGCTCGTAAAGCTCGGGAAGACTTAGTTTTTTAGCCTAAGTATTTGAGTCGTAAGCTCGGGAAGACTAGGCCTTTCAGCCTAAGTGATAAAAAACGTATAAACTTGGAAATGACTAGGCTCTTCAGCCTGAAAAACTCGTAAGCTAAAAACTCGCAAGGCAGAACGACTAGGCTTTTAAGCCTAAATAGTGTTCCAACACGGAAGGCGATAAACACTTCCAACATACAATCCGGCAGAAAAAGACTCAAAGGCACAATATCCATAACCAAGGGATTCTATTGCAAGAAAAACAGAAAAGTTCACATATCAAAAGATAGAAACCCCAATAGATATATAGAAGAAATTCCAACATATACATAGAAGAAACATCATGGACCTTCATCTCTAACCAAGTCCTCCTCAGCAACTCCTCTTTCAACAATCCTCTTCAGCTTGCAGTCTCCCCTCTCCAGTTGAGCATTCACCTCCTTAAGTTGGACATTCTCCTCCACCGAGGTATCCTTCTCCTTCTCCACCTCCGTCAGCCACTTCTTAAGGACCTTCGCCTCAGTATTCCTCCCATCAGATGGGTCTAGCAATTGGGATTCTGAGTCGGCCCTCCATCTCCTTCTGCCCAAGGTGGACTCCTCCGGCTCGTTAGAAAAGGTGTCCGACTCGTAGAAAGAGGAGGGCACAAACCTGATCCGGTTAGAGCTTCCTCCTATTTTGAATCGAACGAGATTCTGAGGAGTAACAATAACAGAGTATGGCATTGGCGAGGCTTTTTTCACCACACTAACATTGAACGCCTCCAACGGAGTAAGGCTTGGAGTACTTGCACAACATGAGGCTAGCACAAATAGAGTTATCACAGTGTTTGCTAATGAAAGATTGGCTAAATACCATGAAGATGTTTGTATACACACCTCTATCTTTAAAGCTCCTCTATGAACGAGGGCCCAGACACGCCATTTTCCCTCACAGGGTCTCCCATGAGTCCTCAGAGATGAAAAAGAAGCGTTGGGTCCACTCTTCAAGGGAGCTGGGAATGTCATTGATCAGAGGAGGGTGGAAATACCATTTCCAAGAGAAAGTGCTGAATCAAGGAGGGAAGTCAAAGTAAAGGTCAAAGAAATAGAAGAATTTGGTGACAGTGGAAAAGTCGTCGAAGCCTTGCATACGCCAAAAAATAAAGAAGCTGACCAGGGCAGCCCATCCCTCAGGAGAAAGGCGAAAGGGGCACAAACCATGATGGGAAAGAACCCAAACAAAGTCTCGATGGAGGGAGAGTCAGAGGCCATTCTCGAATGCACCCTCGAAGAAGGCAACCTCACCTGAAGGGGACATACTACAGGGATCATCCGGGGGTAGGGGCTCTGACCTCCAAATCTTCAAGAAAATTATACCGACTCTTTATATCGTCGATATTCGCTGCGGTAAGCAAATAAGGAAAGAGGAAAATAGAGTACCAATCACCTTTCTGTGATTTGAGCATGTTGCTTGAATAGTGGGGAAGAGCCATGGAGCCAAGAGGTTAAGGGATTAAGCGCTGGAAGGAGGCAAAGAATTCAAAGAAGGAAGGCATTTCAAGAATAATGAAAGTGCAGAGACTCAAAGTACTTAGGAATTAATAGCACAAAAGAATGATTGGAGAGAATCCACAATCAAGATAGCATTAAATAAGGGCACGCACAAGATTCGGGGAAGTTGTTGAGCCACCTAAGGGTTCACTTAAATGAACAACCACATTGTACGCAACACCAAGAAACGAACCATCGCCAAGTATGTTTCCCAAAAAAAAAAAAAAACCAGCAACAAATAACACTACCGCAGAAATGAACCTTACTCCAAACAAGCCAAGGCCTCTTTGAAATATGGGGGCAAGGGAACATGGCAACAACAACATGGCATTGACAGCAGACAATCATGAAAAGAAGAAAAGTTTCATTACAAGAAAAAGGAGCATTTACAAGTCATTCAAAAAAACAAAGAAAAGAGTTCGGTCTTCAAGATTGATCGGAAGGAGGAGCCGGGGGAGCACCACCAGGAGGACCGCTTGGAGGGACATCGAATCACGGCATGAACTGCTCCAGGTCCAAGTCAGTAAACTTTTCAATTACCTAGTCGGCAAAGTTGAAAAACCCATCCACAAAGGCCTTGACGGTCTCCAATCGGGCTTTCTCAATCTCCTTCTACTAGTCCTTAACCAACTGACACTCAGCAGCCAAATAGCTATTCAGTTCAGCTACAACAACCTGGGATTCTATCAACTGGTCCACCAGCAAAGACTGGGTAATAGCAAAAGTCAATAGGTCCTCGATTTGAGCATCGTAATCCTCTCTTGAGCGAGCTAACTCCTCCTAAAGGGACATTTTGATGGAGGTGATAGCAACCAACTGCCTAAAGTTCTGAGCCCGCTGGTCGAGGACTTGCTCCAACTCTTTCTCGGTGGATAAACCCCAGCTCAGGAGCTCAGAGTTCCGTTGGTGAGCCTCGCAAAGCTCACCTACCCTCCGCTGGACATCGTTCCTCAGGATGTAAATCTCCTTCCCAAGCGCAGACATGTGTCGCTACCAGAAGGCAAAGATAAGAATCACAACAGTACAAGACAAGCAAGCAGCACAAAGAAAAGCAAAACTCACCTCAAGAAGGGCGTGAAACGCTTCTCTACTCTGAGTCCAAAAAGGGAGATCCACAGAGCGTCTCAAGTCAGCCTGGGGGATAAAATCCATCAGCGCATGACTACTCAAACCCACGTCTCTCAACAAGCTCCCCTCGAGGTTGATGACCGAAGCTGGCAGAGCGTGACACTAGCCAGAACCGACCACTCTAATAGGAATAGAGCCACGCCAAACTGGCCCAACTCCTAGACTACTCACAACCGTGCCAACCGTGGCAATGGGCACAAACTCGGGCACTGACACCCCTACGGTTGAAGGAATGGGCTTGGAAGCTGGTACTCCAGCAAGAGGGCTCGGTGTCGACAAAGTTACCTCACCTGGACCTGAAGCCAAGGCTGAGCTTCTTTTCCCCAACCTGGCATTATTTGTCGCAGGCTCCAAACTCTTGGCTCGCCTCCTGCAACCCACTTGTTCCAATATCTCGGTCTGCTGAGTGACCAAGTATGAAGGAACTGTATAAACAAAACCCAGAAAGAGTTAAGATCCTGAGCAAATCAAGAACAGGGCGACAAGGGCAGAATGTCAGGTACTAATGGCCACTTGGTGTCGAAGCCAGCTCGGGGTGCATCATTCCGACATAAGAAAATGGCAGGCGGGCACAAGCTTGGTTGACCCGAGTTGACTCCACTTTGGATAAAGGTGGGAGCTTGCCTACAAAAAAATAGAGGGAAAATAAAATAATAATGCCATTACTAGGGGAGATTAGGGAAGAACAGCGGGGGGTTTCGCAGGGACAAGACAAATAATGTAAACTCACCTGGATTCCTACGTTGCCCCCACTCCATGAGAACCCTCGCTGATGCCGGGAAAAGGCCCCATTCTCCCACCCATCTCTAGAAACAAAGAAGAATCTCCTCCTCCATCTTTCCGGCTCTGATGGGAGGTCAAGGATAGGAGTCTCACGTCCTTTTCTAGAGACAAAGTGGTATAACTCAGACACCTTATTGGGACAAAAAAACTAAAGAAACTCTAGCACCGTGGCTCTAGATTGGGTTAATAACTTTTCCCACACCACTGCAAAAGTCAACAAGACTGCCCAAGCTACTGGGAAAAGCGTGGTAGGGTAGAAACTGAAGAAATGCAAAACCTCATGGACGAAGGGGGGAAGTGGGAACCGAAGCCCTAACAGAAAAAAGGCCTCGAAGAAGCAAGTCTTGCCCCTAACCAAGCAATAAAATCGACGCAAAGTGGCATGGTGCACAACCACTCCAGTGGCAAACTTGAAGCGCCTAGTGATGGACTGAGCCTCTACCTCATCGATTTGGTAGGCCTCAACGTCAGGGTAGAGTTGTTTCATGACGTTGCGAGGAGAAGAAGGAGTCCTAACCATGGGAACAAGAAGCAAACGAATTTTCCTAAAAATATCAGGGAAGAGGAAATACTACACAAAGAAGAGGAAGCAAAGATTCTTTTTGGCACCTAGACTAAGGTAATCATTCTTCGAGAGTGCCTATTTATAGGCCCAACAGACACATGCTTGTCACTTTCACCAGCCGCAGTTAATGCACGTCTCTCACATTTAAGGAAAGGGGCACATGGCGTCACAGAGACTTTTAGGGTACCACGTTCAAGAAGCCACTAACCTCACTGGCGGCGCACGTTCGAGAATGAAAGAAACTGTCATGTCAGAAAAAGAAAAGGGAAAAGTCCAAAACACCCCTAGAAGTCTGTACTTGGGGAGCTCGGCAAGAGATAAGCTTGGGAAGACAAGCTATCAGAGCCAGCATGGGTGGGTTGGAAAGGCCCACTAGGAAAAATGAGAAATCACTTATGTCATATGAAGAAATCTGCTCGGGAAGATTCATTTTTTGCCTTGTTATAATTACTCGAGGGTGACTTGGGAATCATAGGCTCAAGCCTCTAGATTAGCAACAAGTTCTACAATGGCATGGATCAAAACGAAGCAGTTTCTTCTAAAGAATACATCATTCACAACAAAATAAGGAACCAACAACAGTAGCTTTGAAAATCTGAGTACATCATTCAAAAAGTTACAACAACAAAAGAAGAAATGCCAACAAGTCAAACTTAAACTGCCGACCCTCCACTGCCAGCTTGCTCAGCATCAAGTTCCCCGGTCCTAGCCCCCGCGGCTTCAGGATCCTTCTCAGCCCTGGATGCCCCAACAGGCTTCATGGCCTCAAGTTGGGGGACGAAACAACTCAAGTCAAGATCCGGATACGCCACCTCCATCTGATCTCGACAATTGAGAAACCCATTCACAAAAGTCACAGCTCCCTCTTTGAGAAGTTTGAGATTCTGCCCTTCGAAGACACCAGCTCGGTATCTTTGGCAGCCATCTCGGTATCCTTCACCGCCAGCTCGGCATCCTTGGCCCTAATACTAGTTTCTTCGGCCTTGAGCTCAGCTTCCTTCGCCGCCAGCTCAGAGTCTTTAAGCTTGGAAAGATCCTGGAAGTAGGCATCCAGCTCATCGTAAATCCACTTCTGCTCGACTGTCTCTATTGAAAGGATCTTCACCTTATCCTCTGCCACCTCTTTGTCTGCTACGGTGACATCGAGGGATTCCTTAACCTTCACGAGCTCCTGCTTATAGTGAAATTCTACCACAGGCAAGGGACTGAAAAAGGAAAGGAATCACTCAGCACAAGAAATAACCAAAAACCCAGGAAAAATAGAAGAAGGAAGCATTGGGTACCTCGGCCAAGCCCTGGATGGTGCGATGGATTTTTCTTTCGAAAGGAACCTGTATAGCCACCCTGGGATCCGACATGGCGATTAGTTCGGATAAAGCAGTCACGGCGGCCTCGAGATCGCGAAGAAAGCCACTTCCCAGAGCCTTAGAATTAGAAGGAGCAGGTTCCCACTTATCGTCTTTTTGAGAGGTCGGCTAAGGAGCGCGAGAGTCCGCCACAGCCCTAGGATGACTCGCTGAAGAACCTTCGGGAGGGATTTTGCTCTCAGGAGTCTCAATGGGTAACGAGGGCAAGAGAGTAATTTCAATAGAGGCAAGATCCTCATGTTTCTGTTCTAAGGAAGCAAACATTGGCCCAGATATCGATGCCTCCTTCGGGGACGGCTGCACGCCCTTTACCAACTTCCTCATCTTTCTCGATTGCTCGGTAACCGAGAAGACCAACATGATCAGAATTAGGTCCATGGATTCGGGTTGGGGGCAGGAGAAGACACAATCTCTGGCAGAGGATCGATGGGTGGTCCTAGCTTGTGCTTAGCTAAGTTCTCGTCGGTCACCAGATCAAAGAAGAATTGCAACTCGAAGGCCTTGGCTCTAGCAATTCTAGCAGCCTCCTCTGCGTCTAGGGTAGGACAAAAATCTGCAAGGCAGAACAAAGGTTAGTAAAAAATATAAAAGCCAGAACCAGCACTAAAAGGAAAGCGCAACCAATCAATTGGCTTTACTGGTGTTCCTTAGAAGCCCCCATGACCCGGGGACAAGAGGAATATTGCCAGGATCTCCCGACAGCTCTCTGAAGTCATCCCTAACAAAGAAAAACCTGTGTTTTCACCCCTTGTTGGAAGAAGGGAGCCTAGAAATCAGTTTCTTTGCCTTTACCCTTTTGGTGAAATATAAAAATCCAAAGGAAGGGGAGGACTTGAGTTGGAAAAGGGAGGCAAACTCTCGAATTAATGGTTCAAAGTCATTCCCGCTCTCAAACCAGTGAATAAGGAAACCAACCAGGAGGCCCCAACTGTTCGGAGAAAGCCGAGTTGGACAAACGTTGAAAAATCTAAGGAAATTCTGAATCAATGGATGAACAGGGACCAGAGGCCAGCCTGAAATGCAGATTCAAAAAAACAAGTTAACCTATGAATATAGGAATTGCACCTCTTGTGCTTCTCAGGAGAAAGTAAAGACACAAAGTTGGGAAAACAATATTCCTGCCTCAGTTCCTCCAAGTCTTCATCATCAAGACAACTAGGAGTCTTTTCGGTGCAACAAGATTGGGAGGATTGATCACGACGTGTTTTCTTCCTAGGAATAGAGGGCAGAATCGAATTAGATTTCCTCTTCCTTGAACGGTCAGAAGAAACAAGGGAAAAAATGGAGGAACTAGAGCCTCTGTTGAGGGAGCCGAGGTGGAAACCTCGAGGGCGGGCCCGGTAGCTTCCTCCTTGGCAGAAGGAGAGCGGCCACTGGAAGAAGTCGTGTTTTCTTCACCAACCTCCTCACTGACTGACTCCTCAGACTCTGACTCAAATGAAGAAACCAAAAACTTCCCCATCAATAGTTCGGGTCACAAACCAGAATGCAAGGAAGGCAAATGTAGGGCACAATCTGTCAAGAATAAAGGCTTCAGACACAAGCGCCAGAGAAAGGGAATCCTCAACAACGAGGAATGGTCTACGAACTGCGATAGGGAAGATAGATCGTCAGAAGAGTTCCTAAAATAGCTAAACCTCCAGATCAGGAAGCGAAACCCAAGGCCCCACCAAGGAGGGTTGAAGAGATCTAGATTGAGCAAAAGGAAGTAAGGGCGGAGAGACGTACCTAGTTAGACGCTAGAATCAGAACGAGACTGAAGACGCGAAAACCTTAAAATCGCTGGGGAAGATGGAAACAAAAAGCCTCAAGAGCCAAAGAAAAGGGGGAAGCATGAAGACGAAAGGAACTGAAACAGTAAGGTGGAAGAAACAAAGGGGTTTTTCCCTCTTTTATACGTAACATTTAATTTGCGAATAGGCGAATGGTAGAACACGTGAGAGGAACCGTACCTACGAGCTCACTCGCTAATAACACGTGTGCCTAACTGTATTGTCGTAGTTAGCAGGCATTGGCACAGTCCAACTCAGGTCAGGACCAACAATCGAGCACAATCACAGCTCAAAGAGGCTAAGTCAAGTCCTGAAAAGACACTTTAAACCCTAGATCAGAGATAATGTCATCATTGTGACCTGGGGCTGGGGCAACTAATGGAGATGAAATTCAAGGCACGGGCCCTTGACATTCAACATACCCAATAAAACTAGGGGTTATTTGGCTATGCTGCAATCCAAAGGGCAAGCCTACAGTCTCCCCACCTTGCAAGCCCAAAAAGACCAAGTTCAAGGGGGAAAGACCCAACGCCAACAAAGGGATTACAATTCAACATAACTCCATCCTAGTCTAGCTTGTGAATAGCCTAATGGATGGAAGCCTGGTACAAATGCCTTTCTACAAACACGACCGTGGGGACCACAAATCCTGAGGACTCGGTGACCATCCCTGACACCTGCGACGGCCACAAAGTAGAAGAAGGTGGAACACATAGCCACCAGAGATAGTGGTAACAGTAGCGCCGGATGAACAGTAATGTCGGATGACAGGGAGGACCTACGGGATCAGCACCAAAGAAGGAGAAGTAAGAGGAAACCCTAAGAGGATCATTGTATAAATAAAAAATTGTTACCAGACAGAAGGGGACTTCTCCTTTCGATTACCTCTTACAAACTAAACCAAGGAACTGGAGAATATAGCGTAACACTCATCCCTTGTAAAGAATCCTGTGTGTGAATCACCATTGTATCAACGTCGAATAAAAGAATATATGATCTAACAGAGTAAGAGACTCTCATTACAGTGGACGTAGCCTTAGTCTTTCGGCTAAGGTGTACCACTTACATTTCTTGTTCTCCTATCTGTTGACAATCGCCCACTCACCTATCTGACCCATTAAACACCTCACCATATAATCCGTTGAGCTTGGGCCACAATTTTCGAGCCTCATCAACAAGTGATCTACCATTTGAGAAATCAAGTAGAAGTATAATTAAAAGGATCTAAATTCAGATTTATGAACTAAACTAAATTGAAAGATTTGTTGGCCAAAAAAGGTTAACTTATTGTAATGTTTACATTCATCAAGCTTCATGTGACACAAAAAAACACAGAGGTGTTAAAACTGTGGCAATACTTTGTCAGAATCCTAAATGATCGTCCATAGAACTTAGATATCCCATGCATAACACTACAATTTTTTACTAGGGTCCAAATATTTTACGTAGCTAAAATATTTATTGTGATTAAAAATTAAATATAGTTAAAATATTTATCGTGGTTAAAAAATTAAAATGTAAGTTGTAAAATAAGTCGTTTAATGTAAACAATCTATACCGTTAACAAATCCATCTACTTTATT
>JAHQCQ010002137.1:363-12086 GCA_023539305.1 Ilex asprella | reverse complement strand
CGAGGTGGACGCATAGAGCGACCCCTTTTCTTTTGCACTAGACTAGGATACTCTTTTGTACACTGAGAAGTCTAGTTTATTTTGTATTCCGCTGCAAGATTTACTTTGATATTCTTTGGAGATGTAAATGTCATTGTGTGGCATATTCTTTTGGATGTTATTGTATATGCTTGAATGATGAAGTAAATTCTTTTTGGATATGGAGTTATGTAGTTGCTCTCATGATTGTAAATGGTCTTTAGAATGTAATGCCGTCCAAGGGGGTATTTGGGGTGTTACAGTTTGTTGTTCTTTGAGAAGAACACAACTGCACTATTATCACAATAAATTATTAGTGGTCTAGAGATGGAATCAACATTCATAAGTCCTAAAATGAGATTCCTAAACCGTATATCTTGTGTTACAGCTCTATAACAAGCTACAAATTCAGCTTGCATAGTGAAAAAAGTTGTGAGAGTTTGTTTAACACTCTTTCATGTTATTGCTCCTCTAGCTAACATAAAAATATATCCTGAAGTGGATTTTAAATCATCCGGACATCTAGCAAAATCTGATTCTAAGAAACCAATCACCTCAAGAATATCAACTCTCCTATAAAAAAAAGCATGTAATTCTTTGTTCTTTGCAAGTATCTCATAACTTTCTTAGCCATCACCCAATAATCTAATTCTGGTTTAGAAAGATATCTGCCAAGAACACTAACTGCAAAAGCAATGTCAGGTCTAATACAAACCTTTGCATGCATTAAACTGTTAACAACACTTGCATAATGTATATTCTTCATTGACTTCTCCTCAAAATCATTCTTGGGGCATTGACTTAAACTGAATTTATCACCTTTCACTATAGGTATTTCTCCAAATTTATAATTATGCATATTAAATCGTTCAAGCACACTGTATATATATGCCCTTTGAGAAAGTCCCAACAAACCACGACTCTTATCCCGATGAATCTGAATGTCTAACACAAAAGATGCTTCCCCAAGATCTTTCATGTCAAATATTTTGCACAACAATTGCTTAATCTTATGAAGTAAGCCCAAATCATTACTTGCAAGCAAAATATTGTCGACATAAAGAACCAAAAAAATAAATTTGCTCCGACTGACCTTAAGAAATATGCATTGATGCATCTTGTTCAAAACTAAGAGAACTTACTATCTCATCAAATTTCAAGTGTGACGCCCCAAAATTTTGGGGTCATTATTTAACCGTTGACAATCTGTCAACCCGTGGAAGTAGCCGTGGACGTTGCTTAACCCAACGACACGTCAATAACATTCCCATAGCCAAAATTTTTGTCCACAATTTTAATTTGTGTTTCTTTAATCATTTAATTCAATGAGGACCAATGTACCTCAATTATACCTCATTAAGGCCCATTTGTATCAATGGGACTAAAGAAATCAAATTCCAAAAGCATAACGAAAGGAATTTAAAATTTTAAAAATTTTACGAAGCGTACCGGTACGCGTGCTGGTACGGTGAACCTACTGGAGTTGGTAGTATCGGTACGGCAAACTCTCTAGACCCTACCGGTACACTCTGCTTATTTTTTGCCTATTTGAACTACTTTTGATTTTAAACTTTTCCAACTTCAACCCATACTTATACAACATATATTACACACATAATACTTGATTCATACAAGTTCTATTACATTCATTTATGTGAATTTACATGTCAAAACTAAGTTTTCGTAAATCTTTTACAAAAAACTCAAAATAAGGCCACAAGTCGACCCCTTCAGCCTTGGTGCTGTACATGAGAACCATCCACCGGTGCCACTCTCACACCTAAAATGTTTTTCATATATGGTAAGTACACTAAGTAGAATAACCCCAACAAAGGCTACTCCCCCCAGATGCAAAAGTAATGTATAACCAATCACAACAATTCCAAAACAAAAGTATGCAACTTGATGATGGAATTTACCATGTCATGCCATGTAATGAGATGAGACTCACTCATGCAATTCAAACCAAGCCTCTCCCTGCTCCTCAACACATGCAAGTACCAATATGTGTGAAATTTTCATTCATGTTACCCATCAAATGACGTATACTATTTAGGGTCTTTCTTGGGGTGTGTATTCATGGACTTACACCAAATGTAACATTCCGTATTTTCTTTTATGCATGTATGTAGATATAGAGTAAATAATTGTTGTACAAATGTGGATATGGGTAGTGATGTATGTTTGAATTTGGTAGATTGAAAATAATAGTCGAATTTTAGTTTTAAGAAGTGAAAATATGAAATTTTAGGTCCTAGAACTTGTATTAAATAGGTTTGGCGTAGAAATATGAGATGGAGAGGTTTGGGATGAATTAGGAAGGGTTAGGAAGAACTGGAAGTGAAAAACAGAGAAAAAGGCAAAAACTAGGCAAAACCTTACTCGTACTGTGTACCGGCACTGAACCGTACCAGTACTGTGTACCAGAGCAAACTAGTCCAGGGAGTTCGACGTACCGGTACGGCCGAAAGAATTCTAAATATTAAATATCACGATCTTGGTCCAATTTTTGCCCTATAAATACATTATGTCGCCTCTTTTGGCTCCATTTCGGCCACTCCAACCTTAGAAACCCTAAGTGAGAAAGAAAGGAAGAGAAGAGAGGAAGAAAGGAAGAGAAAAACAAGAGTTTAAAGGGGTTATCCAAGATCTAAACCTAGCTTGCAAGAACACAAGGCAGGGGATTTCTTCTCTTTCTCTTTCATTGAGATTAGGGTTTATGTATATATGTTTGTTTTGCAATAAATGTGATATATATGATATAAAATCATCATCTCTTAGTATTTTGGGCAATGAATACATGTTTTATCAAAGTTAGGGTTGATTATCCATGAAATTTCTCTTTTGTTTGAAAAACCCTAGATTTTTGGAGAGGGATGAATTTTTTTCTTTAAGTTTTCTTTTATTATTGACAATGGGACCATAGAACTTTGTGTTGAGCAATAAATGATTTCATTGTGATCACTTGTATTTTTCATAGTTGATTATTGAAATTATGACATGATGAAAATAGGGATTTTTAGAAATATGCTTGTAATTGAGGATATGTTGGTTTCCTTGTTGTATGGTTGATGTGAGGGACTTGAATTGCCATCGAAAGATGTCGTAGAGTGTTAAAGGTTAGTCTACCCTAGTGGAGGTGAGATGGTTTCCTAACACTTGTAGCTGGTGGTCATTTGATAATGGCACTACTATCGTTCACTGGAGTTCGAACTAGGGTTGGTATACCTTTCATGGGAAGGGACACGTCACTGCCATTGGTATGGTAGATGCCCTTTCCCAAAGTGCTTGTGATTTTGATTAAGATTGGTGACCTAGGTATAGTCGTTGGGTAGATTCTTGAGAAACCATCAACGTACATGGTATGGGATGAACCAATATATATCAATATATCTAAATGAGAATATGAATTAGATTAAGTCAGAGTCGGTGCATTGGTAAGGGACAATGCAATGGCAGGCACCGTTCCTAACCATTTAGGAAAGGTTTCTTTTGAGACATACTTTTTAATGTTTACATGTATTTATCGCTTTTGTTTAAACTTGAGATAGATTTAAATATCCTTGTTTTATTTCAAAAGCTATATATGCTATTTTGTTAAATGAGACTGACCTATTTTACATTTTTCTAAACCTTGTTTGAGTTTGGAAATATTTTGCTACAGAGCTTTCTGCTCATCCCCTACAAATACATGTTTTCAGATTTTGTGCTAGAGGATGAGTTGGGAGTAGAAGAGCCGGTATACTGCGAGACTCCGCTAGACGGGAGTGTGGATCCCGAGGTGGATGCTTAGATCACCACATTCTTGTTCACTAGACTAGGATATTCTTTTGAAAATGATGTAAAACCTGGTTTATTTTGTTATAATCCGCTGCACTGCATTAGCTCATTTTGTTGAAATGTAAAGGCCAAGATGGACCTATTCTTTTGGGGTTATAAACGCCATAACTAGTCTTATTCTTTTGGAATGATATTGTTCATGTTATATATGATGAATGAAACTTTTTTGTATCAATGGTGGTATTTAGTGCTCTCATGATGTAAATGGTTGTTAGAATGTAATGCCGTCCAAGGGGGTGTTTGGGGCTTTATAGAGTTGGTATCAGATCCTAGGCTTTAGGTCTTACATGGGAGCTGTAGGTTATAGATTCACACTAGAGTAATAGGACTAGGTAGAAAGAAATTGTTCGGTCTTGCTTTATTGGAACCATAGGCTTTAGATTAAAGTAATATTTAGGATGTCTTGTGCATCAACGAATTAAATTATAAATTGATGTGCAGGATGGACGGAGGAAGAGGACGTGGTGACCAAGCACCCCCTCCTCTGCCACCACCTCTTGATGCCATGAACGGCATATACCAATGTCTGAGGGAGCTCACCACTCTGGTGCAAAACCAGAATGAAAACAACAACAACCACTACCACAATGGTGGGACTCATCCACTAGCCCAAGTACCGGGCAACGGGAATGAGAATAGGAAGATGGTAGTCCTTCGAAAATTTTTACGCCAACACCCACTTACTTTCCAAGGATGCTCTAACCCCTTGGATGCGGATAAATGGATCCATCGAGTGAAGAAGATCCGTGATGGCATGGGAGTTGCCAAGGACTTGCGGGTTGGTTTGGCCATTTATTTGCTCGAGGTGGAGGCCGACCATTGGTGGGACTCCGTGAAACGAAGGAGGAACACCGTTGTACTTACTTGGAAAGAGTTCGACCAAATCTTCTGAGGCAAGTACTTTTCAGAATCAGTCAGAGATCGGATAAAGACTCTTTCTGGCTCTACGACAGGGCAGCTTGATCGTGGCCGAGTACGAGAGGAGGTTTGATGAGCTATCCTAATATGCTATGGAGTTTATAGCTATTGAGGCCGGTAGGGCCAAGCGCTTTGAATAAGGATTGAGGCCGATTATCATAGAGAAGTTGGTGACTCTCAAGATTCGGGATTATAGGGATCTTATCGACCGAGCTGCCATAGTCGAGAGAAACATAGAGGATAGCCAGCGACGACAGAGCTTCACGAAAGGAGGCCCGATTCTGACCGGTGCTAGTAGTAGTGGAGTGCAAAGGGCGGCACCTTACTGTCGCCCCGATCAAGCAGTTGGACCGAGACCTCAAGCAGTTCAAGGAGAGGGGTCATTCAGAGTAGAACCAAAACTGACCCCTGTCAATGTTTCGCATGTGGAGGGATAGGACACTTCAGACACAACTGCCCATCGCTTCCACTAAGAACCAACCAAGCAACAGGCCAAGTGGCAACCAATATGCCACTACTACAACAGAGACCGTTACAAGCTCAAGCCCCCGGCGGCACCAATCAAGGAAGGGTATTTGCTTTGACCTAACAGGAGGAAGATGCCTCCAATGCCGTTGTGGAAGGTATTATTCTTCTTTATAATTCATGGGCCCGAATTTTATTTCATCTCGGTGCTACACATTCATTCATACATACCACCTATGCTCTTAATTTGGGATTGGGTTTCGAGAGGCTAGAGCATGTATTGAATGTTGACTTGCCTACGGGAGAACGGTTGGATACTAGTAGGGTGTGTTTGAATTGGGGATCAATAACTGATCATAGATTTGGTTGCATTAGATATGAAGGGGTATGACCTGATATTTGGAATGAACTTGTTGTCCACTTTTCAGGCGGTAATGGATTGTGTCCGTAAGCGGATTACAATTCAGTTGCCAGGAGGAGTCATTTTCAATTTTGTGAATAACCGAGATTCTTTTCATCCATTTTCTATTACGGGTAGTAGATTCTTAAAGGCAAAAGCATAAAGTCATTTGAGTTTCTTAGCTAGCTTGATGGGAGATGACAAGGAAAAAATCCATACGGAGGTGGTGTTAATTGTATCAAAATTTCTGGATGTTTTTTTCGAGGAATTACCCGGGTTACCGCCACATAGGAAAATTGAGTTCAAGATCGATCTCTATTCGAGAATCGAACCCATATCCATTGTTCCCTAGCGTATGGCACTTTTGGAGTTGAAGGAGCTAAGGAAGCAGTTGGACCATCTATTGGCTATTGGGTTTATCCGTTTGAGTACTTCACCTTGGGGAGCCCCCGTCCTCTTTGTGAAGAAAATGAATGAGACACTTCGGTTATGTACGAATTACCGAAGGTTTAATCGGGTGACAGTAAAGAATAGATATTCGTTGCCACAGATTGATGACTTATTTGATCAGTTGAGGGATTCTAATTATTACACCAAGATTGATCTTCGTACAGGGTATCATCAGCTGCGAATTAAGGAGGAGGATATTCCTAAGACTACTTTTCGTATTCGGTATGGTCATTTCAAGTATACGGTGATGCCGTTCAAATTGATTAATGCCCCTGCAACCTTCATAGATTTGTTGTACATAGTCTTCCGGCATTACGTCGATCAATTTGTCATTGTGTTTATTGATGACATATTGATTTACTCACAGACTCAAGAGGAACATGCTCGTCATCTCTCTATGGTACTACAGACATTGAGAGACCATAAGCTATATGCTAAAATGAGCAAATGTGAGTTTTGGATAAGGGAGGTGAAGTTCCTTGGTCATGTGGTGTCAGAATAAGGTGTAGCGGTTGATTCCGCTTAGATTGAAGCCATAATGAATGCGAACCATCGAAGAATGTGACTAAAGTGCGTAGATTCTCCAAGCTTGCGATACCGATGACTCCCCTCACGAAGAAGGGGGAGAAATTCTTGTGGACTCAAGAGTGTGAACAAGCCTTTCGCTCCCTAAAGGAAAGGTTAACGACGAAACCTATCCTTATTATTCTGAACGGTGGAAAAGGATACGATGTGTACACCGATGCTTCGTTGCAAGGCTTGGGATGTGTGTTGATGCAAGGAGGCAAGGTAGTTGCTTATGGCACAAAGCAACTCAAGACTCATGAGCATAATTATCCCACTCATGACTTGGAGCTTGTCGCTGTGGTTTTTGCTCTCAAGTTATGGAGGTGCTACTTGTATGGGGAAAAGTTTCAAGTGTTCTCGGACCACAAGATCCTCAAGTATGTGTTCACACAGAATAACTTGAATCTCCGACAAAGAAGGCGAATGTAGTTGCCGATGCGCTTAGCTGGAAGTCTCGGGGTGAACTAAATGTTCTTGCAAGTCAATAGAAGATGAGGGATGCCCTTGGAGATTATGACCTATGGGTTTGAGAAAATGGACCTCGACCCTGCCTAGTCAACCTTGTAGCCCAACCTACCCTTCAATATAGAATTGTGGAGTGACAACGCTTGGATCCTGACTTAGAGTCAATTCGAGCTAAATAGGAAAATGGGGAAACAATTGAAGGGTGGTCTTGGAAGAAGGGAGAACAGAGATATAAGGAGAACCTGTGCGTTCTCGATAATTCGTCCCTAAGGGAGGAGATACTGGGAGAGTGTCATCGCTCCAAGTTTGCTATCCACCCTAGTAACACAAAGATGTATAGGGACATGAAGCGTTAGTACTGGCGGAGGGGAATGAAGCAAGATGTGGCCAAGTATGTGGCAAAATGTGCAGTATGCCAGCAGGTGAAGATTGAGCATCAAAGGCCAAGATGAGTCCTACAATCTTTGCCTATTCCAGAGTGGAAGTGGGATCACATCACCATGGACTTCATGTCGGGTTTACCACGGACTTGGCGGGGACATAATTCTATATGGGTTATTGTGGATAGACTCACCAAGTCCGCTAATTTCTTGAGTATGAAGACCACGGACAACTTAGAGACCTTGAGCAAGTTGTATATCTGTGAGATCGTCAAGTTGCATTGAGTTCCACTATCTATCGTATCAGATCGTGATTCTCGTTTCGTGGCGCAGTTTTGACAAAGTCTTCAAGGAGCTATGGGGACAGAGTTACACTTCAGCACTGCATTTCATCCTCAAACCGATGGTCAATTCGAGAGAGTAATACAAATTCTAAAAGATATATTACGGGCATGCACGTTGGATTTCAAGAGAAGTTGGAGTGATCATTTCCTGTTGGTGGAATTGCAATATAACAACAGCTTTCAAGCAAGTATTGGGATGGCACCGTATCAAACATTGTATGTAAGGCCATGTCGATCACCGACTAGTTGGTTAAAAGCGGGCGAGAGTAGTTTGTTTGGACCGGACATTGTTCGAGAAACTACGGAGAAGATTTAACTCATCCGAGAGAGGCTATGAACGGCGCAAAGTAGACAGAAGAGCTATGCGGACCACAGACGAAGACCCTTAGAATTCAAGGTGGGAAACTACGTATTTCTCAAGGTGTCACCCACGAAGGGCGTGTTTCGATTCGGCAAGAAGGGAAAGTTAGCGCCAAGATATACCTGACCATTTGAGGTGATCAAAGTGGTAGGCAAGGCGGCATATCAACTTTGACTACCAGCCCAGCTATCTGGAGTACATGACGTGTTCCACGTGTCCATGTTGAGAAGGTGTCACTTGGATGCAACTCCAGTCATGAACTTGTAGGAGATTGAAATTCAAGACGGTACAACCAAAGAAGAACAACAGGTAGAAATTCTCGATGCCCAGGAAAAAGTGCTTCGCAACAAAATTATCAGATTGGTGAAGGTTTTGTGGCAACATCATGGTGTGAAAGGAAGCTACATGGGAACCAAAGCAAGAAATGCGGGAGAAGTATCCATATTTGTTCGCTACTTGAGGTAAGTTTCGAGGACGAAACTTTCTTTAAAGGGGGTGGATTGTAACATCCCGCATTTTCTTTTATACATTTATATAGATATAGAGTAAATAATTGTTGTACAAATGTGGATATGGTTAGTGATGTGTGTTTGAATTTGGTAGATTGGAAATAATAGTCGAATTTTTGTTTTAAGAAGTGAAAATATGAAATTTTAGGTCCTAGAATTTATATTAAATAGGTTTGGTGTAGAAATATGTGTTGGAGAGGTTTGGGATGGATTTGGAAGGGCTAGGAAGAATTGGAAGTGAAAAACGGAGAAAAAGGCAAAAACTGGGCAAAATCGTACCGATACTGTGTACCAGTACTGTATCGTACCGGAACTGCGTACCGGAGCAAACTGGTCGAGAGAGTTCGACGTACCGGTGAGGCCGAAAGAATTTTGAATGTTTAATGTCGCGATCTTGGTCCGATTTTCATCCTATAAATACATTATGTCGCCTCTTTTGGCTCCATTTCTGCCCCTCCAATCTCAGAAACCCTGAGAGAGAAATAATGGAAGAGAAGAGAGGAAGAAAGGAAAGAAAAATAAGAGTTTAAAGGGGTTATCCAAGATCTAAACCTAGCTTCCAAGAACACAACGTAGGGAATTTCTTCTCTTTCTCTTTCATTGAGATTAGGATTTATGTATATATGTATGTTTTGCTTTAAATGTGATATATATGATATAAAATCATCATCTCTTAGTCTTTTGGGCAATGAATACATGTTTTTATCAAAGTTAGGGTAGATTACCCATGAAATTTCTCTTTTGTTTGAAAAACCCTAGATTTTTGGAGAGGGATGAATTTTCTTCTCAAAGTTTTCTTTTATTATTGACACTGGGACCATAGAACTTTGTGTTGAGTAATAAATGATTTCATTGTGCTCTCTTGTATTTTTCATAGTTGATTATTGAAATTATGACATGATGAAATTGGAGATTTTTAGAAATACGCTTGTAATTGAGGATATGTTGGTTTCCTTGTTGTATGGTTGTTGTGAGGGACTAGAATTGCCATCGAAAGATGTCGTAGAGTGTTAGAGGTTAGTCTACCCCAGTGGGGGTGAGATGGTTTCCTAACACTTGTAGTTGGTGGTCATTTGGTAATGGCACCACTATCGTTCACAGGAGTTCGAACTAGGGTTGGTATACCTTTCATGGGATGGGACACGTCACTGCCATTGGTATGTTAGACGCCCTTTCCCAAAGTGCTTGTAATTTTGATTGTGATTGGTGAACTAGGTATAGTCATTGGGTAGATTCTTGAGAAACAATCAACGTACATGGTATGGGATGAACCAATATATATCAATATATCTAGATGAGAACATGGATTGGATTAAGTCAGAGTCAATGCATTGGTATTGGACAATGCAAAGGCAGGTGCCGTTCCTAACCATTGGGAATGGTTTCTTTTGAGACATACTTTTTAATGTTTACATGTATTTATTGTTGTTGAATAAACTTGAGATCGATCTAAATGTCCTTGTTTATTTCAAAAGCTATATATGCTATTTTGTTAAATGAGACCGACCAGTTTTACATTTTTCTAAACCTAGTTTGAGTTTGGGAAGATTTTTCTACAGAGCTTTGTGCTCATCTCCTACAAATTATATGTTTTCAGATTTTGTGCTAGAGGAGGAGTTGGGAGTAGAAGAGTCGGTATACTGCGAGACTCAGTCAAACTAGAGTGTGGATCCCGAGGTGGATGCTTAGATCACCACATTCTTGTTCACTAGACTAGGATATTCTTTTAAAAATGATGTAAAACCTAGTTTATTTTGTTATATTCCGCTGTGCTGCATATCTCATTTTGTTGAAATGTAAAGGCCAAGATGGACCTATTCTTTTGGGGTTGTAAACGCCATAACTTGGATTATTCTTTTGGAATGATATTGTGTTATATATGATGAATGAAACATTTTCGTATCAATAGTGGTATTTTGTGCCCTCATGATATAAACGGTTGTTAGAATATAATGCCGTCCAAGGGGGTGTTTAGGGCGTTACACTAAAGGTCACTGATGAGCACATAATATTGCACATTTCAGGGCCTCATTACATTCATTATAACTCAACTTTTGCATTTAATTACTTAGTGTTAGTCTATTTTATGAATAATTTTGAATTCTCGATGTTGCATGTTTTGATAGCTTAAATGTTGGATTTTAGGACCTTGCAACTATGTTGGATGTGTGGTAATGGCATGGACACAATACATGAAGAATTGGAGGCTTAAAAGTGAAGAAATCAAGGAGGTATTGGTGTTTTGGAACAAAGGCACCAGCTGCCACATCATTGGGAAGTAATGCCTCGGTTGTCATCCATTTTGACCATGATCTACTCAGAATCTAGAAAAGTTCAAAACATAAAAGTTGTAGATCTGGATGTCTTCAGTATCGTGTCAAAATTTCAGTTCAATCCAACGGTTAGATCAATAGTTATGCCATTTCTACCAAAGGTGATCTAGTACAGCAGAAACCCTACCAGTAGAGTCTGTCGTTCTGCTCCTCCTTCTGCTGCTCAAACTTCCTGCTTTGAGAGTCCCACCAGCACTTCTCCCCCACTCTTCTGACATGCCCACAACACTATACACCTGTCCTTGGACTTTTGGAGGCTTGGCATTAATGAAGCATGGGAGTGAAGTGGGCTGCACATAGGGTTCCAGGCTATCTTGTCAAGAGCCATCACTCAGCCCCTATGGATGGGAAGGCCTGCTCTTACACCTTGGGGACCATCAGGCACGAAAGGAAGCACACACACTCCAATATATTCAGCATTTTTACACAAGAGAGAGGGAGTGGGCTACCTAAGCTTAGGAGTAGATATAGAGAGAGTTACAAGGTTGAAGATGATGAATAGTAAATTTCGTTTTTGCATTTTCTTCTCCCATTTCACTTGCTATTGTTGCAGTAAGCTTTCATACTCTTATAATCTTTATTTTATTACCTTAATGTCATTTACTTCAAGTCTATTTCAAGTTTAGTTGTGTAACTTAGATTTCACCATTTATGCTTTCAAGTTCTTCATTTC